>JAHHZJ010001688.1:0-23102 GCA_021437245.1 Aegilops speltoides
ACAAGCATCGATCCCCAAACTTTTAGCGAAACTTTGGTTTCTTGCCAAACCACAGTTCATAAGGGCGCTCAACGGTTTACGGTGTTCTATTCAAGTGAATCGGCCGCCTCTAAGCATAACCCCAAAACGATAGCTAAATCGAAGAGACATCATAGATCGACATATCTAGTAAATACGAAGACGTCGACACACCATTCGCTGTGGTTTCGGTTGGATTGAAACTACCGCATTGTTTCAAATGTAACCAAACTCGAACTCAAATATTCACCTCCACGATCGATCAGAAATTTAATTTTCTTGTTACGATGATTTTCAACCACTCAAATTCTTTGAACTTTTCAAATGTTTGACTTATGTTTCATTAAGTAGATATACCCATATCGCTTAAGTCATCCGTGAAGGTGAGAAAATAACGATATCCCCACGAGCCTCAAATTCATGGACCACATAATGATGTATGATTTCCAACAAATCTTTTTCCATAGTACCGGAACGGGTTCTAGTCATCTTGCCCATAAGGCACGGTTCAAGTAAGTGATTCATAATCAAGTGACTCCAAAAGTCCATCGATGGAGTTTCTTCATGCGCTTAAACGATATGACCTAAACGGCGGCACAAATAAGTTGCACTATCATTATCAACTCCATCTTTTGGTTTCAACATTATGAATATGTGTATCACTACTATCGAGATTCATCAAAAATAGACCATTCCTCAAGGGTGCATGACCATAAAAGATATTACTCATATAAATAGAACAACCATTATTCTCTGATTTAAATGAATAACCGCCTCGCATTAAACAAGATCCAGATATAATGTTCATGCTCAACGCAGGCACCAAATAACAATTATTTAGGTCTAAAACTAACCTCAAGGTAGATGTAGAGGTAGCGGTCGACCGCGATCACATCGACTTTGGAACCATTTCCCACGCCGATCGCCACCTCGCCCTTGCCGTTTCGCAATCCAGAGTCCCTCTTCGAGTTGCAAATATTAGCAATGTAACCAGATCAAATACCGGTGCTATCGAGCTCTAGTAAGGTACACATAACAGTATATCACATATACCTTTGTTCACCTTGCCATCCTTCTTATCCGCCAAATACTTGGGGCAGTTCCGCTCCAAAGGACATCGCTTAAAAGCATCATTGGATGCTTAGGTCCGACTTGGGTTTTTCTCCGAGCAAAACTTGCTTGCTGTTCTTCTTGAAGTTCCCTTCTTCTTCCCTTTGCCTTTCTTCTTGAAACTAGTGGTCTTATTGACCATCAACACTTGATGCTCCTTCTGATTTCTACCTCCGCAGCTTTTAGCATTGCTAAGAGCCGTATAGTCTTTACTAACCCTTGCATATTATAGTTCATCACGGCCTTTGTAGCTTGGTGGCGTGATTGAAGAATTCGTCAATGACACAATCATCCGGAAGATTAACTCCCAATTGTATCAAGTGATTGTAGTACCGACATTCGAGTATGTGCTCACTAATGTAACTATTCTCCTCCATCTTGCAGCTATAGAACTTATTGGAGACTTCATATCTCTCAATCCGCATTCTTGGAATATTAACTTCAACTCCTGAACATCTCATATGCTCCATGACGCTCAAAACGCCGTTGAAGTCCCGGTTCTAAGCCGAAAGCATGGCACATCGAACTATAAGTAGTCATCAGCTTTGCTCGCAAGACGCTCTTAACGCCGCCAGCATCGCAGAAGCGCACCAGCGTGCATCCAGACGAACTCTTCAGCAATGAGGATAATCTGTTACGGACCCAGTCCGTAATTGCTACCATCATCTTTCAACTTTGCTTTCTCAAGGAACGCATTAAAATTCAACGAACAACAAAGACGAGCCATCTATCTACAATCAAACATAAACAAGCAAGATACTATCAGTACTAAGTTCATGATAAATTTAAGTTCAATTAATCATATTACTTAAGAACTCCCACTTAGAAAAACATCTCTAGTCATCTAAGTGATCACGTGATCCAAATCAACTAAACCATAACCGATCATCACGTGAAATGGAGTAGTTTCAATGGTGAACATCTTATGTTGATCATATCTACTATATGATTCACGCCGACCTTTGTCTCGTGTTCGAGGCCATATCGCATATGCTAGGCTGCAAGTATAACCCGAGTATTCTGCGGTGCAAAACTGGCTTGCACCCGCTGTAGATGGACGAGAGCTTATCACACCCGATCATCACGCGGTGTCCGGACACGATTTAACTTTGGCAACGTGCATACCGGGAGAACACTTCTTGATAATTTAGTGAGAGATCATCTTATAATGCTACCGCCAATCAAAGCAAGATAAGATGCATAAAGGATTAACATCACATGCAAATCAATATAAGTGATATGATATGGTCATCATCATCTTGTGCTTCGTGATCTTCATCTTCGCAGCAACACCATGATCACCATCGCCACCGGGCCGACACCTTGATCTCCATCGTAGCATCGTGTCGCCTCGCCAATCTTATGCTTCTACGCTATCTCTACCGCTTAGTGATAAAGTAAAGCATTAAGGTATTGCATTGCATACAATAAAGCGACAACCATATGGCTCCGCCATTGCCGATAACTTCGGTTACAAAACATGATCATCTCATACAATAAAATATAGCATCACGCCTTGACCATATCACATCACAACATGCCCTGCAAAAACAAGTTAGACGCCCTCTACTTTGTTGTTGCAAATTTTACGTGCTGCTACGGGCTTAAGCAAGAACCAGTCTCACCCACGATCAAAACCACAACGACATTTCGCCAAATAGACTGCTTTTAACCTTCTCAAGGACCGGCGAGCCACACTGGTTCAACTAAAGTGAGAGAGCAGGCACCCACCACCACCTTTAAGCAACGAAAGTGCTCAGAGCGGTGAAACCAGTCTCGCAGAAGCGCAGCGAATGTCGGTCCGGCGCCCATCTCACAATACCGCTGAACCAAAGTATGACATGCTGGTAGGTAGTATGACTTGTATCGCCCCAAACTCACTTGTGTTCTACTGCAAAACATCAAACCAAAAACCTGGCTCGGTGTACCCAATGTTTCCTTTGGGTATCCTTGAAGAAATTTCTCCGATTTGGGTTCGAGCTTATCGGGTTGAAGCCTTTTCCGTAACATCGCATCCCCAAACTTTTAGAAAGCGACAACTTTGGTTTCTTGCCAAACCACAGTTCATAAGGCGTCGTCTCAGCGGTTTGGCGGTGTTCTATTCTGTGAATCCGGCCGTCTCTAGAGCATAACCCCAAACGATAGCGGTAAATCTGTAAGAGACATCATAGATCGTACCATATCTAGTAAATCACGATTCGGCGTTCGGACACACCATTACGCTGTGGTGTTCGGGTGGCGTGATTCTTGAAACTATTCGCATTGTTTCAAATGTAGACCAAACTAAAAACTCAAATATTCACCTCCACGATCGGATCGTAGAAATTTAATTTTCTTGTTCGATGATTTTCAACTTCACTCTGAAATTCTTTGAACTTTTCAAATGTTTCAGACTTATGTTTCATTAAGTAGATATACCCATATCGCTTAAGTCATCTGGGGTGAGAAAATAACGATATCCGCCCGAGCCTCAATATTCATCGGACCACATACATCATGTATGATTTCCAACAAATCTGTTGCTCTCTCCATAGTCCGGGAAGCGGGTTCTAGTCATCTTGCCCATAAGGCACGGTTTAAAGTGCCAAGTGATTCATAATCAAGTGACTCCAAAAGTCCATCGGTATGGAGTTTCTTCATCCGCTTTACACCGATATGACCTAAGCGGCGATGCCACAAATAAGTTGCACTATCATTATCAACTCTGCATCTTTTGGTTTCAACATTATGAATATGTGTATCACTACTATCGAGATTCATCAAAAATAGACCATTCCTCAAGGGTGCATGACCATAAAAGATATTACTCATATAAATAGAACAACCATTATTCTCGATTTAAATGAATAACCGTCTTTAAACAAGATCCGGATATAATGTTCATGCTCGCGCCAAAATAACAATTATTTAGGTCTAAAACTAATCCGAAGGTAGATGTAGAGGTAGCGTGCCGACCCGATCAATCGACTTTGGAACCATTTCCCACGCATCGTCACCTCGTCCTTTGCCGGTGTTAAGCAATCCGTAGTCCTGTTTGAGTTGCAAATATTAGCAAAGAACCATATCAAATACCAGTGCTCTGCGAGCTCTAGTAAGGTACACATCAATAACAATATATCACATATACCTTTGTTCACCTTGCCATCCTTCTTATCCGCCAAATACTTGGGGCAGTTCCCTTCGGTGACCGTGCCTTGCGATGAAGCACTCGGTTTGGGCTTAGGTCGGACTTGGGTTTCTTCTCTGGCAGCAACTTGCTTTGTTCTTCTTGAAGTTCCTTCTTCTTCCTTTGCCTTTCTTCTTGAAACTAGTGGTCTTATTGACCATCAACACTTGATGCTCCTTCTTGATTTCTACCTCCCAGCTTTTAGCATTGCGAAGAGCTCGGTATAGTCTTTACTAACCCTTGCATATTATAGTTCATCACGAAGCCTTTGTAGCTTGGTGGCGGTGATTGAAGAATTCATCAATGACACAATCATCCGGAAGATTAACTCCCAATTGTATCAAGTGATTGTAGTACCCAATTGGTATGTGCTCACTAACAGAACTATTCTCCTCCATCTTGCAGCTATAGAACTTATTGGAGACTTCATTCTCTCAATCCGGGCATTACATTTGGAATATTAACTTCAACTCTGGAACATCTCATATGCTCCATGACGGTTCAAAGCGTCGTTGAAGTCCGGTTCTAACCGTAAACATAGCACCTGAACTATAGAGTAGTCATCACTTTGCTCCAAAGGCGTTCTTAACGTCGTCGGTTGCATCGGCAGCGCCTGGCACCGGGTGCATCGGGGCGTAACTCTTAATGGCAATGAGGATAATCCTCGATTCCGGACCCGTCCGTTAATTACTACCATCATCTTTCAACTTTGCTTTCTCAAGGCGCATTAAAATTCAACGGAACAACAGCGAGCCATCTATCTACAATCAAACATAAACAAGCAAGATACTATCGGTACTAAGTTCATGATAAATTTAAGTTCAATTAATCATATTACTTAAGAACTCCCACTTAGAAAAACATCTCTCTAGTCATCTAAGTGATCCGTGATCCAAATCAACTAAACCATAACCGATCATCACGTGAAATGGAGTAGTTTCAATGGTGAACATCTTATGTTGATCATATCTACTATATGATTCACGCTCGACCTTTCGGTCTCTGTGTTCGAGGCCATATCTGCATAGGGCTCGTCAAGTATAACCCGAGTATTTCCGTGTGCAAAACTGGCTTGCACCCGTTGTAGATGGACGTAAACTTATCACACCCGATCATCCGTGGTGTTGCACCGAAACTTTGGAACGGTGCATACTCGGGAAACACTTCTTGATAATTTAGTGAGAGATCATCTTATAATGCTACCGAATCAAAGCAAGATAAGATGCATAAAGGATTAACATCACATGCAAATCAATATAAGTGATATGATATGGTCATCATCATCTTGTGCCGTGATCTTCATCTCTGCAGCAACACCATGATCACCATCGTCAGGTAGCGACACCTTGATCTCCATCGTAGCATCGTTGTCGTCTCGCCAATCTTATGCTTCTCGACTATCTTACGCTTAGTGATAAAGTAAAGCATTACAAGCATTGCATACAATAAGCGACAACCATATGGCTCCTGCCGTTCCGATAACCGGTTACAAAACATGATCATCTCATACAATAAAATATAGCATCATCTTGACCATATCACATCACAACATGCCCTGCAAAAACAAGTTAGGCGTCCTCTACTTTGTTGTTGCAAATTTTACCGTGGCTGCTACGGGCTTAAGCAAGGTCTCACCCGCATCAAAACCCGCGATACTTGTCAAATAGACTCCGTTTTAACCTTCTCAAGGACCGGCGTAGCCACCGGTTCAACTAAAGTGAAGACGGCACCCACCGGTCACCTTTAAGCGGAGTGCTCGTGGCGGTGAAACCAGTCTCGGCGTAGCGTCTGGCGTAATGTCGATGCAGGCGCTTCATCTCCAATACCGCTGAACCAAAGTATGACATCTTTGGTAGGTAGTATGACTTGTATCGCCCAAACTCACTTGTGTTCTACTCGTGCAAAACATCAAACCATAAAAACCTGGCTCGGATGCCTTTGTTGGGGAACGTAGTAATTTCAAAAATTTCCCTACGCGCAAAGATCATGGTGATGAATAGCGGAGAGGGAGATGTTGTCCACATACCCTTATTAGACCCGGCGGGCGATCTGGCGTAGGGAAGTAGTCGTCGTTCTCCTCGCGATCCGCCGATCCGGCGCCGTTACTCCGGCGCCCCGAGTTCTTGACACCGTCAGCTCGATGGCGTCCCTCGTACTCGATCCAGCGAGTGTCGAGGGAGTTCCGTCGGCCTGACGGCGTGGTGCGATCTTGATGTTTCACCGGCGGAGGCCGCCTTAAGCGCGGTATGACCGAGGTGGAATATGGTGGAGGGGCACCGCCGGCTAAGGAACGATCCGTAGATCAATACTTGTGTGTCCTAGGGTGCCCCTTGGTATATAAAGGAGCAAGGGGGGGGCCCGGCCCGGGAAGGGCGGCCAGTCCTACTCCCTCAGGGTAGGATTCCCCTCAATCCTAGTTGGAATAGGATTGGGGAAAGAGAGAGGGCCCCTTTCCTAGTCCTAGTAGGACTAGGGGAAGGGGGGTGGACCACCTAGGGCTGGCCCTTTCTCCTTTCCACCAAAGGCCCACTAAGGCCCATTTACCTCCCGGAAGTTCAATAACCTCCGGTACTCCAGAAAATTCCTGTTTTCACCGGAACCATTCCGAACTCCAAAATAGGCTTCAATATATCAATCTTTATGTCTCAACCATTTGAGACTCCTCGTCATGTCCGTGATCACATCCGGGACTCGAACTTCTTGGTACATCAAAATACATAAACTCATAATAAGTCGCCGAAACCTTAAGCGTCCGGACCCTACGGTTCGAGAACAATGTAGACATGACCTAGAACTATTCTCGGTCAATAACCAACAGCGGGACCTGGATGCCCATATTGGTTCCTACATATTCTCGAAGATCTTTATCGGTCGGACCGCATAACAACATCGTTGTTCCCTTTGTCATCGGTATGTTACTTGCGAGATTCGATCGTCGGTATCCAATACCTAGTTCAATCTCGTTACGGCAAGTCTCTTTACTCGTTCCAAAATACATCATCTCACAGCTAACTTATTGTAATTTGCAAAGGCTTGATGTGTTATTACCAAGAGGGCCCGAATACCTCTCCGGCAATGGAGTGACAAAACCTAATCTCGAAATATCCAACCCAACATCGCCTTTGGAGACACCTGGTACTCCTTTATAATCACCCGATTCGTTGTGGCGTTTGGTAGCACCAAAGTGTTCCTCCGTGCAGGGGTTGCATAATCTCATAGTTACAGGAACATGTATAAGTCATGGATAAAAGCGGTAGCAACATACTAAGCGATCGTGTGCTAAGCTAATGGAATGGGTCATGTCAATCGATCATTCTACTAATGATGTGACCTTGTTAATCATATAACAACTCTTTGTTCATGGTGGGAAACATAACCATCTTTGATTAACAAGCTAGTCTAGTAGAGGCATACTAGTGACATATTGTTTTGTCTATGCATTCACACATGTATCATGTTTCCGGTTAATACAATTCTAGCATGAATGATAAACATTTATCATGAAATAAGGAAATAAATAATAACTTTATTATTGCCTCTAGGGCATATTTCCTTCACCATGTTGATGGATCTTTGGATTCCTCGTTTTTGAAAAGTTTGAGACATCGAACCATGTCTATTGGTGTATATGCATGAAGAAACTCCATGCAGATGGATTGTTTGGACTCACTTGATTTTGAATCACTTGAGATATGCAAATCATACCAATGGATTGAAAAACCTCGGTAAGATGGAACAAGATAGCAACTTGAGGAAGTAACACATTTTGATGTGTGCATTCCAATGAGTCTTTGAGGCATCAGATGAATATCGTTATGTTCTTACTTCACGAGATGATTGAGTAAATGTTGAGTATATTTACTTGATGAAACACAAGTCTGAATTATTGAATGGTTCAAGTAATTTCAGGTGAAGTTGAAGATCATCGTAACAAGAGGATGAAATGTCTATGATATGATCATAGAGATGAGTATCTGATTCTGAACTTTGAATAATTAAGACATTGTGGAAATTGTTTCACAATTAATACCCGGAACACCATAGTTTGATGGTGTGTCCGAACATCATAGTTACCCTATTGGATATGGTGCGCCAACTTATCGTTTATGGGTTGGGCATTAGAACAACCACATTCACTTTAAATAGGGCCCACGTAATTCCGTTGAGATGACACCGTTGAACTATGGTTTAGAAACCTAAGTTGTCATTTCTTAAAAGTTTGGGGACTCTGGCTTTGTGAAAAAAGTTTCAGGTTGACAAGCTGAACCGGCGGATAAAATGCATCTTCATAGGACACCCAAAACAGTTGGGCATACCTCCTAATTCAGATCCGAAAACAATAGGGATTGTTTCTTGAATCGAGTCCTTTCTCGGGAAAAGTTTGTCTCGAAAAGTTGAGTGGGAGGATGGTGGAGACTTGATGAGTTTATTGAACCATCACTTCAACAAGTATGTAGCAGGCAGGGAAGTTGTTCTGTGGCACCTACCCAATTAAGTAGAAGCTTAATAGTGATCATGAAACTTGGATCAAGTCCACCGTACCTGTGGGGTGACAAGGATGCGTCTTGCTTGAGGAATGGCAGGTAATCCTGTCTTGAAGGTCATGTTGCTAGGCAACAATGAACCTACAAGCTATGGGAACAATGGTGGGCCCAAATTCCGACAAATGGTTAGAAGCCATGAAATCGAGATAGGATCCATTATCGAGAACAAAGCATGGACTTTGGTGGACTTGCCGATGATCGACAAGCCATTGAGATAAATGGATCTTTAAGAAGAAGGCGGGCGTGGGCGGTGATGTCACCGTCTTAATCGACTTGTGGCGAAAAGTTTTCACAAGTTCAAGGAGTTGACTACGATGAGATTTTCTCATTCGTGGCGATGTTAAGTCGGCGGAAATGTTAGCATTGCGCATTTAAAATCTGGCAGATGGATGTCAAAAGAGTTTCCTTACCGGTCTTCGTAAGGAAAGGTTGTATGTGATACAATCCGAAAGTTCTTGTCGATCCTAAGGATGCTAAAAGGTATCTTTGGCTCCGGGATCCTTCTAAGGGCTGGAGTAAGCATCTCGGGTTGGAATATGTACTTTGATAAGATGATCAAAGATTTTGGGTTTATACAAATTTATGAAAACTTGTATTTCCAAAGAAGTGAGTGGGAGCACTATAAATTTCTGGTGAGTATATGTTATTGACATATTGTTGATCGAAATGATTTTACGGAAAATATATAGGGTTATTTGAAAAGTGTTTTTCAATGGAAAACCTGGATTAAGCTACTTGAACATTGAGCATCAAGATCTAGAGGATAGATCAAAAGCGGCAATGGTACTTTCAAATGAGCATATACCTTAAACATGATCTTGAAGGTGTTCAAGATGGTTCATCAAGAAAGGGTTCTTGCCTAAGATGTAAGGTATGAAGTTAAGACTTAAAAAGCTCGACCTGACAGAATAAGAGAAAGGGCGAAGGTCGTCCCCTATACTTAGGCGTAGGCTCTATAGTATGCTATCTTGTGTGCCTTACGGAAGTGTGCCTTGCCAAGTCGGTCAAAGGGGTACAAGAATGATCCAGGAATGGATCATTGGACAGGATCAAAATTGTCCTTGGAGTAAATAAGGACATGTTTCTCGATTATGGAGGTGATAAAGAGTTGGCATAAAGGATTACGTCGATGCAAGCTTTAACACCTATCCATTGACTCGAGTAGCAAACCGGATCTATAGTTGGAGCAACCATTTGGAATAGCTCCAAGTGGAGCATGGGCAACATTTACAATATGACCTAAATTTTTTTTTTTTTGCAAAGCACACATGGATCTGAAAGGTTCAGACCGTTGACTAAAACCTCTTTCACAAGCAAAACATGATCAAACCCCGAACTCATTTGATGATGTTGGTCACATGGCAATGTGACTTTGTCAATTTAATCACATGGCGATGTGAACTAGATTATTGACTCTAGTGCAAGTGGGAAGCTGTTGGAAATATGTCCTAGAGGCAATAATAAAAGTATTATTATATTTCCTTGTTCATGATAATTGTCTTTTATTCATGCTATAACTGTATTATCCGGAAATCGTAATACGTGTGAATACATAGACCACAGTATGTCCCTAGTGAGCCTCTAGTTGACTAGCTCGTTGTGATCAGGAGATAGTCATGGTTTCCTACTATGGACATTGGATGTAGTTGATAACGGGATCACATCATTAGGAGAATGATGTGATGGACAAACAATCCTAAGCATAGCATAAAAGATGTGTAGTTGTTTGCTAGAGCTTTTCTAATGTCAAGTATCTCTTCCTTAGACCATGAGATCGTGTAACTCCCGGATCCGTAGGAGTGCTTTGGGTGTATCAAGCGTCCCGTGGCTGGGTGACTATAAAGGTGCCTGGTATCTCCAAAGTGTCCATTGGGTTGAACGGATCGAGGCGGGATTTGTCACTCCGTGCAAGCGGAGAGGTATCTGGGCCCCTTTCGGTAGGACATCATCATAATGTGCACAATGTGATTAAGGGGTTGATCACGGGATGATGTGTTGGGAGCGAGTAAAAGACTTGCGGTAAAGAGATTGAACAAGGTATCGGTATCCGGCGATCGAATCTCGGGCAAGTAAAATCTTGCCGGACAAAGGGTTGTATGGGATCGGGAGTCTTTGACATCGTGGTTCATCCGATGAGATCATCGTGGAACATGTAGAAGCCAACATGGGTATCCAGATCCCTGTTGGTTATTGACCGGGGCGTCTCGGTCATGTCTACATGTCTCGAACCCGTAGGAATCTACACATAAGGTTCGATGGGCTAGGGTTATAAAGGAAGCTTGTATGTGGTTACGAATGTTGTTTGGAGTCCGGATGAGATCCCGGATCACGAGGAGTTCGGAATGGTCGGAGGTAAAGATTTATATGGGAAGTCCTGTTTTGGTCTGGGAAAAGTTTGGGTTTTATCGGTAATCAGGACCCAGGTCGGGGTCCCCTGGGAGCCACCTACCCGGGAGGCTGCATGGAGCCATGTGGGGAGGAACCAGCTCCGGGTGGGCTGGTCGCCCTAAAAGGGCCCAAGCCGAGGGAGAGTGGGAGGGAAAACCCTAGGGGAGATGGGCCCTAAGGCCCACCCAGGGCCGCCTCCCCCCTTTGGCGCCACCCAGATGGGATGGGGGCTGGCCGCCCCCAAGGGGTGGAAACCTAGGTGGGGGCGCCCCTCTCCCCTATATATGGAGGCATAGGGCAGCCCAATACAGGTTCCTCCTCCTTTGGCGCAAAACCTCTCTCCCTTCTCCTCATATCTTGCGGTGCTTGGCGAAAATGTTTGGACTACCGCTCCTCCACCCACCACCACCGGCCTTGTGCTTTGCTGGATGGAGTCTTCCTCAACCTCTCCCTCCTTCCTTTGGATCAAGGCGTGGGAGGCGTCCACGGGCTGTGCGTGTGTTGGAGCGGAGGTCCGTCCGTTCGGCACTAGGATCTCCGGTGATTTGGATCACGATGAGAGCGACTCCTTCAACCCCGTTCTCTTGAGGCAGCTTCCGCTTAGGATCTACAAGGGTATGTAGATGCCTCTCCTTCCCCTCGTTGCTGGTTTCTCCATAGATAGATCTTGGTGACCGTGGGAAAATTTTGAATTTCGCTCGTTCCCCAACACTTTAATGGAGTTGCCGATGATCGGCAAGCCATATTCTATAAATGGATCTTCAAGATTAAAGGCAGGGGGATAGTAGTGTTACTATCTGTTGGGACTTAGTAAAATTTTAAAATTTTTCTACCCAAAAGATTTTTAAGCGAGAGATGTTGTCTGTCCCTCTGGGCCAAGCCACATTTTATTGAAAGGAAAGGAGTAAAATGCTTCCTGGTTCCAAAACCGAAATCCGGGTTTATGGCGGATTCCTTGAACCGTTCAAGGCTTTCAAAGGCTTTTTGGTACCCGGTTTAAGGCGGTGCCCAGGAGATTTTGTCGGCTTGGCAGCGGTGGTTTGGATTCTTTGATTTTTTACCGGTTAGCGAGGCCTTTCGCCTTTAAAGCCACGGTAGACGATGGAAAGGGGAAGGGGCCCCGCACGGGCTGAAACAACCGTGATAAACTTGGCCTCTTTTCTTTGGGGTGGTTTATAGGATATAAAGGCCGGGGGGCCCGGCGGGGGGAGAAAGTTAAAAGGAATCTTTAAAGTGGAATCCCCCAATTTTATTCATTAGGATTCCCCAAGGAGGAACAACCTTTCCTAATAAACTAGGGAAGGGAAACCCATAGAATTGGGCAAACCCTTTCTCTTTTTCCACTAAGGGCCCAACAAGGCCCAAAGGGGGGTTTCCGGGTCCCCTTGGTTAAGGGGAAAATCCGATTTACAGGAACCAACCCTTTAAACATTGGTTCAATAACCAACTTTAAGGGCCGCCTTTCAGTTCCTCGCCAATGGTGATCACACCCGGGTCCCAAATTCCCGGAACCAAAATACAAACCAAATGGCCCTCGGGCCCCGGGCCCTTAAGGTCCGGCCCCTTCGGTTCGGGGAACAAGGTAAGGGCTGGCCCAGGAACCATTCCCTTTCTAACCAATTAGGGGAACCCTTGGATGCCCATATTGGGTTCCCACATTTTCCTCGGAAGGTTTTATGGGTGGAAACCGGCTAACCCAACACGTTTTGTTCCCCTTTGCTCCGGTATTTGTTTAACTTGGAGAAAATTTGAATTTCAACAATACCTGGTTCAATTAGGGACCACAAATCCTTCTTTACTCGTTCCCTTAAATAAAAATTCAAAAACCATTAGTTGTAAGCCTTGCAAAGGTTAAGGAGGGAATTACCGGGGCAAATAACCTTCCAAACATTTGAGATACAAATTAATTCCTTCGAAAATTTGAACCCAAATTGCCTTTTAAAAATTGGGTATTTCCTTTAAATTTCCAACCCGGTTCCGTTTTGACCCGGTTTTTTGGGTGGTACCAAAGGTTCCCCTTGAACCCAGGGAGGTTGTTCAATTAAGGAACCGAAACATTGGGGGGCTTGGCCCCAACCTAACATGTTTGGCAAAACAAATTTGGGGTCCTTCCTCAGAATCAATTCCAACTAATGATGGTTTCCTTGGTTAAATTCAAAAACAACTCCTTGGTTCCCTTTGGTTTGGAAACCAAAACCCCACCTTTATTCAAGCTGGTAAGGTTGGAATATGTGGGAACCTGTTTGTTTATTTCACCATGGGATTAAGTTTCGGGAATACCCCAACCACATGAATAAAAACATTTTTATTTCCTTTGGAATGGAAATATAAATCCTTTATTTTCCCTTAAGGGGCCAAAATTTCCTTCCGCCCCCCTTGCCTGGTCTTCTGACCAAAATTCCACCTTGTGATTAAATTGTGTTACATTCCCGGAAACCCCAATAAAGCAATTGGATGTGACCAACATCTCATATGCTCCATGACGTTCAAACGTCGTTGAAGTCGGTTCTAAGCCGTAAAGCATGGCACCTTGAACTATAAGTAGTCATCACTTTGCTCGCAACGTTCTTAACGTCGTCGGTTGCATCACAGCAGGCACAGCACGCGGTGCATCCGGGCGTAACTCTTAGTGCGCAATGAGGATAATCCTCGAGATTCTGGACCCGATCCGTGTAATTGCTACCATCATCTTTCAACTTTGCTTTCTCAAGGCGCATTAAAATTCAACGGAACAACAGCACGAGCCATCTATCTACAATCAAACATAAACAAGCAAGATACTATCGGTACTAAGTTCATGATAAATTTAAGTTCAATTAATCATATTACTTAAGAACTCCCACTTAGAAAAACATCTCTCTAGTCATCTAAGTGATCACGTGATCCAAATCAACTAAACCATAACCGATCATCACGTGAAATGGAGTAGTTTCAATGGTGAACATCTTATGTTGATCATATCTACTATATGATTCACGCTCGACCTTTCGGTCTCGTGTTCGAGGCCATATCTGCATATGCTAGGCTCGTCAAGTATAACCCGAGTATTCTGCGTGTGCAAAACTGGCTTGCACCCGTTGTAGATGGACGTGAGCTTATCACACCGATCATCACGTGGTGTGCGGACACGACGAACTTTGGCAGGTGCATACTCGGGAGAACACTTCTTGATAATTTAGTGAGAGATCATCTTATAATGCTACCGCCAATCAAAGCAAGATAAGATGCATAAAGGATTAACATCACATGCAAATCAATATAAGTGATATGATATGGTCATCATCATCTTGTGCCGTGATCTTCATCTCTGCAGCAACACCATGATCACCATCGTCACCGGCGCGACACCTTGATCTCCATCGTAGCATCGTTGTCGTCTCGCCAATCTTATGCTTCTCGACTATCTCTACCGCTTAGTGATAAAGTAAAGCATTACAAGCGATTGCATTGCATACAATAAGCGACAACCATATGGCTCCTGCCGATTGCGATAACCGGTTACAAAACATGATCATCTCATACAATAAAATATAGCATCACGTCTTGACCATATCACATCACAACATGCCCTGCAAAAACAAGTTAGGCGTCCTCTACTTTGTTGTTGCAAATTTTACGTGGCTGCTACGGGCTTAAGCAAGAACCAGTCTCACCTCGCATCAAAACCACAGCGATACTTCGTCAAATAGACTCCGTTTAACCTTCTCAAGGACGGGCGTACACTTTCAGTTCAACTAAAGTGAAGAGCAGGCACCCACAGGTCACCTTTAAGCACGAGTGCTCGTGGCGGTGAAACCAGTCTCGCGTAAGCGTCTGGCGTAATGTCGGTGCAGGCGCTTCATCTCACAATACCGCTGAACCAAAGTATGACATGCTGGTAGGTAGTATGACTTGTATCGCCCACAACTCACTTGTGTTCTACTCGTGCAAAACATCAAACCATAAAAACCTGGCTCGGATGCCCTTTGTTGGGGAGCGTAGTAATTTCAAAAATTTCCCTCGCGCCAAGATCATGGTGATGAATAGCAGAGAGGGAGAGTGTTGTCCACATACCCTTGTAGACCCAGCGGAAGCGATCACAGCGTAGAGAAGTAGTCGTGCGTTCTCCTCGCGATCCGACCGATCCGGCGCCGTTACTCCGGCGCCCCGAGTTCTTGACACCGTACAGCTCGATGGCGTCCCTCGTACTCCGATCCAGCCGAGTGTCGAGGAGAGTTCCGTCGGCCGACGGCGTGGTGCGATCTTGATGTTTCACGGCGCGAGGCCGCCTAAGCTTGCGACGGTATGACCGAGGTGGAATATGGTGGAGGGGGCACCGCTACGGCTAAGGCGATCCGTAGATCAATACTTGTGTGTCCTAGGGTGCCCCTGCCCCGTATATAAAGGAGCAAGGGGAGGGCGGCCGGCCAAGGGAGGCGCAGGAGTCCTACTCCCTCGGGTAGGATTCCCCTCAATCCTAGTTGGAATAGGATTCACGGAGGGAAAGAGAGAGAGGGCGGCCCCTTTCCTAGTCCTAGTAGGACTAGGGAAGGGGGGCCTGTGACCACCTAGGGCTGGCCCTTTCTCCTTTCCACCAAGGCCCACTAAGGCCCATTTACCTCCGGAAGTTCGTAACCTCCGGTACTCGGTAAATTCCTGTTTTCACGGAACCATTCGAACTCCAAATATAGGCTTCAATATATCAATCTTTATGTCTCGACCATTTGAGACTCCTCGTCATGTCCGTGATCACATCCGGGACTCGAACTTCTTGGTACATCAAAATACATAAACTCATAATAAGCATCGCCGAAACCTTAAGCGTGCGGACCCTACGGTTCGAGAACAATGTAGACATGACCTAGAACTATTCTCGGTCAATAACCAACAGCGGGACCTGGATGCCCATATTGGTTCCTACATATTCTCGAAGATCTTTATCGGTCGACCGCATAACAACATCGTTGTTCCCTTTGTCATCGGTATGTTACTTGCCGAGATTGATCGTCGGTATCAATACCTAGTTCAATCTCGTTACGGCAAGTCTCTTTACTCGTTCCGTAATACATCATCTCACAGCTAACTTATTAGTTGTAATGCTTGCAAGGCTTGATGATGTGTATTACGAGAGACCGAAGATACCTCTCCAGAGCAATCGGATGACAAAACCTAATCTCGAAATATGCCAACCCAACATCGCCTTTGGAGACACTGTAGTACTCCTTTATAATCACCCGATTCGTTGTGGCGTTTGGTAGCACCAAAGTGTTCCTCCGGTAAGCAGGAGTTGCATAATCTCATAGTTACGGAACATGTATAAGTCATGGATAAAGCGGTAGCAACATACTAAGCGATCGTGTGCTAAGCTAATGGAATGGGTCATGTCAATCAGATCATTCTACTAATGATGTGACCTTGTTAATCATATAACAACTCTTTGTTCATGGTAGGAAACATAACCATCTTTGATTAACAAGCTAGTCTAGTAGAGGCATACTAGTGACATATTGTTTTGTCTATGCATTCACACATGTATCATGTTTCCGGTTAATACAATTCTAGCATGAATGATAAACATTTATCATGAAATAAGGAAATAAATAATAACTTTATTATTGCCTCTAGGGCATATTTCCTTCACCATGTTGATGGATCTTTGGATTCACTCGTTTTTGAAAAGTTTGAGACATGCGAACCATGTCTATTGGTGTATATGCATGAAGAAACTCCATGCAGATGGATTGTTTGGACTCACTTGATTTTGAATCACTTGAGATATGCAAATCATACCACAGATGAGTGAAAAGCCTCGGTAAGATGGAACAAGATAGCAACTTGTAGGAAGTAACACATTTTGATGTGTGCATTCCAATGAGTCTTGAGGCATCAGATGAATATCGTTATGTTCTTACTTCACGAGATGATTGAGTAAATGTTGAGTATATTTACTTGATGAAACACAAGTCTGAATTATTGAATGGTTCAAGTAATTTCAGAGTGAAGTTGAAGATCATCGTAACAAGAGGATGAAATGTCTATGATATGATCATAGAGATGAGTATCTGATTCTGAACTTTGCGCATAATTAAGACATTGTGGAAATTGTTTCACAATTAATACCCTTTGGAACACCATAGTTTGATGGTGTGTCCGAACATCATAGTTGCACCCTATTGGATATGGTGCGTACCATGATGTCTCTTCAATTACCACTATCGTTTATGGGTTAGGCATTAGAGACAACCACATTCACTTTAAATAGGGCACCACGTAATTCCGTTGAGATGACACCGTATGAACTATGGTTTAGAAAACCTAAGTTGTCATTTCTTAAAAGTTTGGGGCTCTGACGCTTATGTGAAAAAGTTTCAGGTTGACAAGCTCGAACCCAGCGGATAAAATGCATCTTCATAGGACACCCAAAACAGTTGGGCATACCTCCTAATTCAGATCCGAAAACAATAGGGATTGTTTCTTGAATCGGGTCCTTTCTCGAGGAAAAG
Source organism: Aegilops speltoides (assembly GCA_021437245.1). NCBI lineage: Eukaryota > Viridiplantae > Streptophyta > Magnoliopsida > Poales > Poaceae > Aegilops > Aegilops speltoides. The sequence continues at coordinate 17,709 of JAHHZJ010001688.1, forward strand.
TTTGTCTCGAAAAGTTGAGTGGGAGGATGGTGGAGACTTGATGAGTTTATTGAACCATCACTTCAACAAGTATGTAGCAGGGCCGAGGAAGTTGTTCTGTGGCACCTACACCAATTGAAGTAGAAGCTTATGATAGTGATCATGAAACTTGGATCAAGTCACTACCGTACCTCGTGGGGTGACAAGGATGCGTCTTTGCTTGAGTGATACAGTAATCCTGTCTTGAAGGTCATGTTGCTAAGCAACAATGAACCTACAAGCTATGGAGAAGCAATGGTGGGCCCAAATTCCGACAAATGGTTAGAAGCCATGAAATCCGAGATAGGATCCATGTATCGAGAACAAAGCATGGACTTTGGTGGACTTGCCCGATGATCGACAAGCCATTGAGATAAATGGATCTTTAAGAAGAAGGCGGGCGTGGGCGGTGATGTCACCGTCTATGAAGCTCGACTTGTGGCGAAAAGTTTTCACAAGTTCAAGGAGTTGACTACGATGAGATTTTCTCATCCGTAGCGATGCTTAAGTCGGCGGAATCATGTTAGCATTAGCGCATTTATGAAATCTGGCGGATGGATGTCAAACAGAGTTTCCTTACGGTCTTCGTAAGGAAAGGTTGTATGTGATACAATCCGAAAGTTCTTGTCGATCCTAAGGATGCTAAAAGGTATCTTGGCTCCAGTGATCCTTCTAAGGACTGGAGTAAGCATCTCGGAGTTGGAATATGTACTTTGATAAGATGATCAAAGATTTTGGGTTTATACAAATTTATGAAAACTTGTATTTCCAAAGAAGTGAGTGGGAGCACTATAAATTTCTGGTGAGTATATGTTATTGACATATTGTTGATCGAAATGATTTTCTGGAAAATATATAGGGTTATTTGAAAAGTGTTTTCAATGGAAAACCTGGATTAAGCTACTTGAACATTGAGCATCAAGATCTATGAGGATAGATCAAAAGCGAATGGTACTTTCAAATGAGCATATACCTTAAACATGATCTTGAAGGTGTTCAAGATGGTTCGATCAAGAAGGAGTTCTTGCCTAAGATGTAAGGTATGAAGTTAAGACTTAAAAGCTCGACCTGACGAATAGAGAAAGGGCGAAGGTGTCCCCTATACTTAGGCGTAGGCTCTATAGTATGCTATCTTGTGTACCGCACGGAAGTGTGCCTTGCCATGAGTCGATCAAGGGTACAAGAATGATCGAGGAATGGATCATTGGACATGATCAAAATTGTCCTTGGAGTAAATAAGGACATGTTTCTCGATTATGGAGGTGATAAAGAGTTCGGCATAAAGGATTACGTCGATGCAAGCTTTAACACCTATCCGACTGACTCTGAGTAGCAAACCGGATACGTATAGTGGAGCAACCATTTGGAATAGCTCCAAGTGGAGCATGGAAGCAGCATTTACAATATGACCTAAATTTTTTTTTTTTGCAAAGCACACATGGATCTGAAAGGTTCAGACCCGTTGACTAAAACCTCTTTCACAAGCAAAACATGATCAAACCCCAGAACTCATTTGATGATGTTGGTCACATGGCAATGTGACCTGTCAATGTTAATCACATGGCGATGTGAACTAGATTATTGACTCTAGTGCAAGTGGGAGACTGTTGGAAATATGTCCTAGAGGCAATAATAAAAGTATTATTATATTTCCTTGTTCATGATAATTGTCTTTTATTCATGCTATAACTGTATTATCCGGAAATCGTAATACACGTGTGAATACATAGACCACAGTATGTCCCTAGTGAGCCTCTAGTTGACTAGCTCGTTGTGATCAGCAGATAGTCATGGTTTCTGCTATGGACATTGGATGTCGTTGATAACGGGATCACATCATTAGGAGAATGATGTGATGGACAAGACAATCCTAAGCATAGCATAAAAGATCGTGTAGTTCGTTTGCTAGAGCTTTTCTAATGTCAAGTATCTCTTCCTTAGACCATGAGATCGTGTAACTCCCGGATACCGTAGGAGTGCTTTGGGTGTATCAAGCGTCCTAGCGTAAGCTGGGTGACTATAAAGGTGCACTACAGGTATCTCCGAAAGTGTCATTGGGTTGACCGGATCGAGGCTGGGATTTGTCACTCCGTGCAAGCGGAGAGGTATCTCTGGGCCCTCGGTAGGACATCATCATAATGTGCACAATGTGATTAAGGGGTTGATCACGGGATGATGTGTTGTGGAGCGAGTAAAAGACTTGCGGTAAAGAGATTGAACAAGGTATCGGTATCACGCGATCGAATCTCGGGCAAGTAAAATACTCTGGACAAAGGGAATTGTATACGGGATCGTGAGTCTTTGACATCGTGGTTCATCCGATGAGATCATCGTGGAACATGTAGGAGCCAACATGGGTATCCAGATCCGCTGTTGGTTATTGACGGAAGACGTCTCGGTCATGTCTACATGTCTCCCGAACCGTAGGAGTCTACACATAAGGTTCGATGGCGCTAGGGTTATAAAGGAAGCTTGTATGTGGTTACGAATGTTGTTTGGAGTCGGATGAGATCCCGGACGTCACGAGGAGTTCGGAATGGTCGGAGGTAAAGATTTATATATGGGAAGTCTGTTTTGGTCATAGGAAAAGTTTGGGTTTTATCGAGCGATGCGGGACCACGGGAGGTCGAGGGTCCACCAAGTGGGACCACCTACCCGGAGGGCTGCATGAGCCATGTGTGGGAGGAACCAGCTCGGGTGGGCTGGTCGCCCCCACAAGAGGCCCAAGCGCGAGGGAGAGTGGGAGGGAAAACCCTAGGGCGGATGGGCCTAAGGCCCACCCAGGCGCCTCCCTCTCTCCCCTTTGGCGCCACCAGATGGGATCGGGGCTGGCCGCCGCCCCTAGGGGTGGAAACCTAGGTGGGGCGCAGCCCCTCTCCCCTATATGGAGGCATAGGGCAGCCCAATACAGAGTTCCTCCTCTGTTGGCGCAGCCATACCTCTCTCCCTTCTCCTCATATCTTGCGGTGCTTGGCGAAGCCCTGCTTTGGACTACCACGCTCCTCCACCACCACGCCGTTGTGCTGCTCTGGATGGAGTCTTCCTCAACCTCTCCCTCTCTCCTTGCTGGATCAAGGCGTGGGAGGCGTCACCGGCTGTCCGTGTGTTGAGCAGCGGAGGTGCGTCCGTTCGGCACTAGGATCTCCGGTGATTTGGATCACGATGAAGCGACTCCTTCAACCCCGTTCTCTTGAGCGCTTCCTTAGCGATCTACAAGGGTATGTAGATGCACTCTCCTTCCCTCGTTGCTGGTTTCTCCATAGATAGATCTTGGTGACACGTAGGAAAATTTTGAATTTCTTTCGTTCCCCAACACTTTAGTGGAGTTGCCCGATGATCGGCAAGCCATATTCTATAAATGGATCTTCAAGATTAAGAGAGGCTGATAGTAGTGTTACTATCTACAAAGCTCGACTTATGCAAAAGGTTCTTGACAAATTGAAGGTGTTGACTACAATAAGATTTTCTCAACTGTAGAGATGCTTAAGTCTGTCCGAATCATGTTAGCAATTGCCACATTTTATGAAATTTGGCAAATGGATGTCAAAACTGCATTCCTTAAAGGTTCTCTTAAAGAAATCCTATATAATTTTAGTTTCAATAATACTAGAGGTTTATAAAAGCTTTTTAGTTGATTCCTTCAGTACCAGTTCTAAGGCTATTACAAAGGCATTTTATTTGGTACAGGTTTTAAGGCTGGTGCCCCACGAGCACCTTTTAGTACCGGTTCGTGGCATGAACCGGTAAAAGAGTTTTTTAGTTGATTCTTTCTGCAGCTATTTTTTAGTCCCAGCTGCAAAGGCGAGAGGCACTCTTCATGACGGTTTATAAGCCCTAGTGTAGAGGCGATGAAGGGAGAAGCTCGGTGCTCACACTCGTTGGCACGAAGCTAAGCAGCGTGCATATGAGCATTGCCTCTCTTTCATTTGGCATGGTATATATAGGCATATCATTGGTCCGGTTGGTGGCATGAACGGTTGGTGGCATGAATAGTTAAAATTTGAATCTTTGAAATTTGTGTGAATCACAAGTTTGTGATTAACTTTACTAAAAAATGAGCATAGATCGCCTATAGAGAGAATTCAACCTAAATTCATAATAAATTTCTATGAACTTGAGAGAAATTCAGTATGAATTAGGTCAAATTCTACAATAAGGGCATCTATTTTCACTTTGAGAGGAGCTCAACAAGGCGAGAGGGAGGGCTTATAAACCGGTGTGGCGCCCTTGGTTGGCGAGTGGGACTAAACTCGACGCGAGACCAACCCTTTAGTCGATTGGTGGCATGAACCGGGACTAAGGCAGCCTTGGTCCAGTTCAAGCCACGAATCGGGACCAATGGTGATGGGCCAGGAAGCGAGGCCCATTGGTCCGTTCGTCCCACCAACCTGGGACCAAGGTCCAGACAAACCGGGACCAATGGCCCGCGTGGCCCGGCGCCCAGGCTCCTGAACCGGGTCAATGCCCCATGGGTCCCGGTTACGGACTGAACGGGACTAATGGGCTGGCCCGGCTGGACCATTGCCCTTTTCTACTAGTGTAGGTGCAACCCTTGACAAATGACTACATCATTGGCGCTTCTTCCACGATTTTGGCCTCATTGGCCACTATGCGAGGTTTTGGTACGGGTGGAAAATTGGCTACCACCATACCGCGTTCTCGCTACCCACGAAAGCTGCGTGCCGAGCAAACTATTTTGAATTTCAAGCGTGCAAGCAAAATATTTGAATTTCAAAGGATAGTCTGGTCAAGTAGGGACACAAACTCCTGTGAAACATGTAAGCTACTGTGCAACTCTTAAATAAAAATTCAAAATCACAGTTGGAGAATTGATCCCACGACCTCGCATGCGTTGAGGACCGGAGGAGAACCTATCACTGCAACAGTAACTTCCTAAACTATTTGAGCTCTATACTAATATATTCCTAGGTCAGAAAATTATGAATTCAAATTGCATTTTAAAAATTGACGGTATTTCCTTAGAATTTCACGGTAACCCGGTATCCGTTTCTCGCCCACCCTCGGTATTTTCTTGGGAATCGGTAGCCAAACGTTGGCCACTTGACACCTCATGCAGAGGTGTTCACCATAAGGACCGACCAACATTGGCGCCAGACGGTGGTGCAGCGCCACACCTCATCATGTTATGGCGAAAACAATATTCTTCGGGGTCCTTCCTCTAGACCATCGGCCAATATCGGCAGGCTATGACTGGTTTCCTCCGGTTAAGATTGGACAGCGAAACATTCAACGTCCTTCCCCGCTTCCTTGCTGGTCGTTGCTCAACAAAAAGACCTCCACCTTATTGAGCTGCGTGGAGAGTTTGTGTAGTATGTCCCGGCAAGCGATGACCAATCGTTTGATATGTGGAGTGTT
>JAHHZJ010001689.1:0-32579 GCA_021437245.1 Aegilops speltoides
GATGGCGTAACGACAACGATGCTACGATGGAGATCAAGGTGTCGCGCTGGTGGCGATGGTGATCACGGCGGTGCTTGGAGATGGAGATCACAAGCGAAGATGATGATGGCCATATCATATCACTTATATTGATTGCATGTGATGTTTATCCTTTATGCATCTTATCTTGCTTTGATTGGCGGTAGCATTTTAAGATGATCTCTCACTAAATTATCAAGAAGTGTTCTCCACAGTATGCATCATTGCGAAAGTTCTTCGTCTTTGAGACACCACGTGATGATCGGGTGTGATAGGCTCTACGTTCAAATACAGCGGATGCAAAATAGTTGCACCGCGGAATACTCGGGTTAAACTTGGCGAGCCTAGCATATACGAGATATGGCCTCGGAACACGGAGACCGAAGGTCGGCGTGAATCATATAGTAGATATGATCAACATATTGATGTTCACCGTTGAAACTACTCCATCTCACGTGATGATCGGACATGGTGTAGTTGATATGGATCACGTAATCACTTAGATGATTAGAGGATGTCTATCTAAGTGGGAGTTCTTAAGTAATATGATTAATTGAACTTTAATTTATCATGAACTTAGTCTGGTAGTATTTTGCAAATTATGTTATAGATCAATAGCTCGCGTTGTTGCTTTCATATGTTTATTTTGATATGTTCCTAGAAAACTATGTTGAAAGATGTTAGTAGCAATGATGCGGATTGGATCCGTGATCGAGGTTTATCCTCATTCTTTTTTTACAAAATTATGTCCTTGATGCACGCTAGTTGACAAACCTATTGCGGGGCGGATCACGGGCGTTATGAATTTTGGCTAGCTCAATATGATAACTACTTGATAGTTTAGTGCACCATGTAATGACTTAGAATTGGGACTTCAAAGATGTTTTGAGCGTCATGGACCATATAAGATGTTCGGAATTGAAGTTAATATTTCAAGAAAATACCGAGTTGAGAGATATGAAGTCTCCAACAAGTTCTATAGCTAAAAGATGGAGGAGAATCGCTCAACTAGTGAGCATGTGCTCAGATTGTATGGGTACTTCAATCACTTGAATCAAGTGGGAGTTAATCTTCGGATAAGATAGTGATTGACGAGAATTCTCTAGTCACCATCACTAAGTTACTAGAACTTCGTGATGAACTATAGTATGCAAGGGATGGCGGAAATGATTCGAGCTCTTCTTAATGTTGAAATCGACGAAGGTAGAAATCAAGAAAGAGCATCAAGTGTTGATGATTGACAAGACCACTAGTTTCAAGAAAGGGCAAAGGAAAGAAAGGAAACTTCAAGTAGAATGGCAAACAAGTTGTCACTCCGTGAAGAAGACCAAAGCTGGACCAAAGCACGAGGCGAGTGCTTACTTTGCAAAGAAAATGGTCCTTTGGAGCGGAAATGCCCTGAATATTTGGTGGATAAGAAGGATGGCAAAGTGAACAAGGGTATATTTGATATCTGAGGTTATTGATGTGTGCCTTACTAGTGTTTATAGTAACCCTGCGTATTTGATACTTGTTAGGTTGCTAAGATTAGTAACTTCGAAGCAGGGAATCTGAGAATAAGCGGGACTAGTTGAAGGGGAAGTGGCGATGAGTGTTGGAAGTAGTTCCAAGATTGATATGATCATCATCACACTCCCTATATTTTCGGGATTAGTGTTAAAACTAAATAAATGTTATTTGGCGTTTGCGTTGAGCATGAATATGATTTGATCATGTTTATTGCGATACGGTTATTCATTTGAAGTTAAAGAATAATTGTTATTACATTTACATGAATAAGACCTTCAATGGTTATACACCCAATGAAAATAGTTTGTTGGATCTCGATCGTAGTGATACACATATTCATAATATTGATGCCAAAAGATGCAAAGTTAATAATGATAGTGCAACTTATTTGTGGCCTTGCCGTTTGGGTCATATCGATTGTAAAGCGCATGAAGAAACTCCATAAAGATGGATTTTGGAATCACTTGGTTATGAATCATTTGATGCTTGCGAACCGTGCCTTTTGGGCAAGATGACTAAAACTCCGTTCTCGGAACAATGGAGCGAAGCTCTTGACTTATTGGAAATAATACATACCGATGTATGCGATCCAATGAGTGTTGAGGCTCGTGGCATGTATCATTATTTTTGACCTTCACAAGATGATTTGAGCAGATATGGTTATATCTACTTGATGAAACATAAGTCTGAAATAGTTGAAAGGTTCAAAGAATTTTAGAGTGAAGTGGAAAAATCATCGTAACAAGAAAATAAAGTTTCTGCGATCGATCGCGAGCGAATATTTGAGTTCTGAGTTTGGTCTTCAATTAAAACAATGTGGAATAGTTTAGCAGCTCACGCCACAGAACACCACAATGTTATGGTGTGTCGAACATCGTAACCGCACTTTATTGATATGGTGCGATCTATGATGTCTCTTCTTGATTTACCACTATTGTTTTGGGGTTATGCATTAGAGACGGCTGCATTCACGTTAAAGGGCACCATCTAAATCCGTTGAGGCGACACCATATGAACTGTGGTTTAGCAAGAAACCCAAGTTGTCGTTTCTTAAAGTTTGGGGCTGTGATGCTTATGTGAAAAGGTTTCATCTGATAATCTCAAACCCAAATCGAGAATGCGTCTTCATAGAATACCCAAAGGAAACTGTTGGGTACACCTTCTATCACAGATCCGAAGGCAAGATATTCGTTGCTAAAATGGATCCTTTCTAGAGAAGGAGTTTCTCTCGAAAGAAGTGAGTGGGAGGAAAGTAGAGCTTGATAAGGTAATTTGTACCTTCTCCCAAATTGGAAAGTAGTTCATCACGAAATCAATTCTAGTGATTCCTACACCAATTAGTGAGGAAGCTAATGATAATGATCATAAAGCTTGAGATCAAGTTACTACCGAACTTTGTAGATCTTCAGTTAAGATCCGCGCAGTGAATGCGGTAATCCTATTCTAGAAGTCATGTTACTAGACCATGATGAACCTCACGAACTATGAGAAGCGATGATGAGCCAGATTCATGAAATGGCTTGAGGCCATGAAATCGAGATGGGATCCATGTATGAGAACAAAGTGTGGACTTTGGTGGAGTTGCCCGATGATCGGCAAGCCATATTGTATAAATGGATCTTCAAGAGGAAGGCAGATCTTTGATAGTAGTGTTACTATCTACAAAGCTCGACTTATGCAAAAGGGTTTTCGACAAGTTCAAGGTGTTGACTACAATGATATTTTCTCAACTATAGCGATGCTTAAGTCTGTCTGAATCATGTTAGCAATTGCCACATTTTATGAAATCTGGCAAATGGATGTCAAAACTGCATTTCTTAATGGTTTTCTTAACGAAGAGTTGTATATGATGCAACCAGAAGGTTTTGTCAATCCTAAAGGTACAAACAAAATGTGCAAGCTCCAGCGATCCATCTATGGACTGGTGCGAGCATCTCAGAGTTGGAATATACACTTTGATAAGTTGATCAAAGCATATAGTATTATACAGACTTGCGGTAAAGCCTATATTTGCAAGAAAGTGAGTGGGAGCTCTGTAGCATTTCTGATACTATATGTAGATGACATATTGTTGATCAGAAATAATATAGAATTTCTGGATAGCATAAAGGGATACTTGAATAAAAGTTTTTCAATGAAAGACCTCGGTGAAGCTGCTTACACATTGAGCATCAAGATCTATATAGATAGATCAAGACGCTTGATAAGATTTTTTTCAATGAGTACATACCTTGATAAATTTTTGAAATAGTTCAAAATAGAACAGTCAAAGAAGGAGTTCTTGACTGTAATGCAAAGGTGTGAACATGATTAAGACTCAAGACCCGACCATGGCGAGAAAATAGAAAGAGAATGAAAAGTCATTCCCTATGCCTCGGTCATAGGTTCTATAAAGTATGCTATGCTATGAACCGGACCTATTGTATACCTTGCTCTGAGTTTGACAAAGGAATACAATTTTGATCTAAGTAGATCCTTTGGACATTGGTCAAGAATATCCTTAGTGAGGACTAAGGAGATGTTTCTCGATTATGGAGGTGATAAAAGAGCCCATCGTAAAAAGTTACAACGATGCAAGCTTTTACACCAATCCGGATGACTCTAAGTCTCAATCTAGATACATATTGAAAGTGGGAGCAATTAGCTAGAGTAGCTCCGTGCGAGTATTGTGGACATAGAATATTTGCAAAAGACATACGACTCTGAATATGTGAGACCCGTTGACTAAACTTCTCTCACAAGCAAAACATGATCATACCTTAGTACTCTTTGGGTGTTAATCACATAGCGATGTGAACAAACCCTTTGGGTGTTGATCACATGATGATGTGAACTATGGGTATTAATCACATACGAGATGTAAATATTGGTGTTAAATCACATGGCGATGTGAACTAGATTATTGACTCTAGTGCAAGTGGGAGGCTGAAGGAAATATGCCCTAGAGTCAATAATAAAGTTATTATTTATTTCCTTATATCATGATAAATGTTTATTATTCATGCTAGAATTGTATTAACGGAAACATAATACATGTGTGAATACATAGACAAACATAGTGTCACTAGTATGCCTCTACTTGACTAGCTCGTTTATCAAAGATGGTTATGTTTCCTAGCCATGGACAAAGAGTTGTCATTTGATTAACGAGGATCACATCATTAGGAGAATGATGTGATTGACATGACCCATTTCGTTAGCCTAGCACTTGATCGTTTAGTATATTGCTATTGCTTTCTTCATGACTTATACATGTTCTGTAACTATGAGATTATGCAACTCCGTTTATCGGAGGAACACTTTGGGTGCTACCAAGCGTCACAACATAAGCTGGGTGATTATAAAGGAGTACTACAGGTGTCTCCAAAGGTACATGTTGGGTTGGCATATTTTGAGATTAGGTTTTGTCACTCCGATTGTCGAAGAGGTATCTCTGGGCCCTCTCGGTAATGCACATCACTATAAGCCTTGCAAGCAATGTGACTAATGAGTTAGTTCGGGATGATGCATTACATAGCGAGTAAAGAGACTTGTCGATAGCGAGATTGAACTAGGTATTGGATACCGCGATCGAATCTCGGGCAAGTAACATACCGATGACAAAGGAACAACGTATGTTGTTATGCGGTTTGACCGATAAAGATCTTCGTAGAATATGTAGGAGCCAATATGAGCATCCAGGTTCGCTATTGGTTATTGACGAGAATAGTTCTAGGTCATGTCTACATAGTTCTCGAACCCGTAGGGTCCGCAACAACCTTACGATGGCAGTTATATTATGAGTCTATGAGTTTTGATGTACGAAGGAGTTCCCGGATGAGATCGGGGACATGACGAGAGTCTCAAAATGGTCGAGGCGTAAAGATCGATATATTGGACGACTATATTCGGGTTTGGAAGGTTTAGAGTGATTGGGTATTTTTGAATGCAGGAGAGTTACGGGAATTTGCGGGAGTATATGGGCCTTATTGGGCTTTAGGGAAAAGAGAGTAGAGGTTGGGTGCCCCCAAGGCCTAGTCCGGTGGACTAGGGGGAGGCTCGCGCCCCTCCTTCCTTCTCTTCTCTTCCCCCTTTCCTTGACTCCTACTCCTACAACTTGGAAGGGGGGAATCCTACTCCCGATGGGAGTAGGACTCCTCCTTGGTGCGCCTCCTCCTAGGCCGGCCACCCCCTCCCTTGCTCCTTTATATACAAGGGTAGGGGGCACCCTAGAACACACAAGTTGATCTACGGATCGTTCCTTAGCCGTGTGCGGTGCCCCCCTCCACCATATTCCACCTCGGTCATATCGTCGCGGAGTTTAGGCGAAGCCTGTGCGATAGAACATCATCATCGTCCTGCGCCGTCGTCTTGTGGAACTCATCCCGATGCTTTCTTTGGATCGGAGCCGGGGATCGTCATCGAGTGAGCGTGTCTGAACTTCGGAGGTGCCGTCGTTCGGTACTTGGATCGGTCGGATCGTGAAGGCGTCGACTACATCAACGCGTTGTCATAGCGCTTCGCTTACGGTCTCTGAGGGTAATTGGACAATACTCTCCCCTCTCGTTGTTATGCCATCACCATGATCTTGCGTGTGCGTAGGAAATTTTTTGAAATTACTACGTTCCCCAACATGTGGTGCTTATTCCGAAGAGAGCTGATGCTGAAGAAATCGGCGACTTCCGGCCGATTAGTCTATCACACAGTTTTGCTAAGATTTTTTTGTTAAGATGTTGGCTAATCAGGATAGAGGGTGGATGAAGGAGCTCATGGCGGCCAAGCAATCTAAACTCATTACTCGTCGGCATTTGCATGACAATTTCCTGCTAGTAAGGCAAGTGATCAGGAAGATATCACTACAAAAAAAAAGACACATCCATGACATTTTGGGCCGAACGAAATTTTTTCTGTCATACTTATGACACTTCTACGACGATAATTGTGACAAAACCCGGTATCATCATAGATGTGGTGGGCTCCTACTTCTACGACAAAAAATCATGACGAGAAAATGGGCTTTTAAGTCTGGGCAGACTGGAGCGCAGCCCCATGACATTCTTTGGGTTGTCCATGGCGGATAAAACCATGGTAGAAGTGAGGCGAGAAATTTTGGGAGTTCGATTCACGGTGGGTGGTCGGGGCGAAGCGATGGCGTTTCTCTCGTACGTGACACGTCGTGCATGTGTGCGAGGCGTTAGGCTCTAACTGAACCCGATCGATTGCACTAGCTACGTTACTGAACTCGAGTGATTCCTTCGCTACAGCTGCTAACTGAAGCCGATCGAACCCTACTACCTCCTCCCTTTGATGAGCAGTGGCGTTGTTGGGGGGTTGGATGAACAGTCCCGGTGGGGGTGGATGAAACGAGGACCCGTGGTGTTGCCTCTGGATGAACAGGACCCGTCGAGGCGGTTGGGGCTGGATGAACAGGACCTGTGGAGGCTGGATGAGCAGGGCGACCCGTGGAGGGCTGGTTGAGCGATGGCGGTGGAGGGCTGGATGAATGGTAGCCCATGGAGGGTGATTGAATAGTAGCCCGTGGAGGGCTGGTTGAGCGATGGCCGGTGGAGCGGCGCAGCGGTGGAGGCTGGATTAACGAGGCCCGTGGAAGAGCGATCGCAAGTGGAGGTGGAGGAGATCGGCGGTGGATGAGCGATGGCCCGTGGAGGTTGGAGGAGGTCGGCGGTGGAAATGAACAGTATCTGTGGAGTCATGTTTTCTTGATGCGCCACACCCTCCCAATGAGCAGGACCCCGTTTATTATGGCGCTCCAACACAAGTCTGTTTCCTCCATTTTGCGATCGCCCACACCCTCCGATCAACAAGACCCTGTTTCGACCATCGGAGGTCCAACAGAAGGCCGTTTTCTCCGTTTTGCGGTACACCAGACCCCTCCCGATGAACAGGATCCTGTTTCGACCGTGGCCGGTCGAACACAAGGCCGTTCCTCCATTTTGCGATCGCTTGGGCCTCGTTCCATCGGTTGTTCCCTCCAAGCCCTCCTGATGAACACGACGATGCATTCCGTTCCGACCCAGCCAGTTGGCTCCCCATGAACACGATGACGACACAGTTTCTCTGTTCCGACCCAGCCATGTACATGAGCCCTGGCCATACGTATGTGCGAGTAGGCGTTCGAGACCCTACCCGTATGTACGTATGTGGCCGTATTTTCTTTCTTGCAACCTGGCCGATGTACGTACGTGTACATGCTATGTGCGCGCCTCTACCATGACATGTGCGTGCCTCTACGCCGACCGGTATGTGCATTACGTTCGCGACGAGAATGACAGCGCTACGTACGCCCGACCGGTGGGTCTTGGTATCGAGCACTTCCTTGCGTGCGAAGATGTAGTGGTGGGTCCCGGCGGATCGAGGCGAATCATTTTTCCCGTAATATGGATGCACTTCCTTGCGTGCGAAGATGTAGTGGTGGGTCCCCAGCGATCGGGGGATCGTTTTTCGTGAAATCGATGGCCCGTCCGGTGGGTCCCTATTTGTCGGTGGAGAATAGTTATTTTGCGCATAATAAGGAGCCAATTCCTTGCGGCTGCCATGGACCCAGTTGCCAGCCTCTCCGCGTCTGATACTCTTGAGATGGAAGTCGTTCCTTGACCACGTTGACCACGCCGCACCGAGAGCACCGGGCGATGGGCGGTGGCGAGGCCTAGGAAGGGGCGGCGGAGTCGGGGAAGGCGTGGCGATGGATGCCCAGCGGAGAGAAGTCGAGGTTCACTTGGTTTGGCTGCGGTGTGAGGCTGCCATCGCCGTGAGAATAACGAGGGTGTGGGTGAGTAGAAGGATGGCCTGGCCAGCGGTGGGAGTAGTAGGGGGCGGTGAGGCCTCCGTGGCATCCTGATCGACCCACGGTGAAGCGAGAACTGCGGCACCACCGGCCTTTGGTTTGGGCAGCTGGAGCAAGAAGACCAAAGGTTGAAGAAGCACTACGTCCGTTGGATGGACATCGTACGGTCACTGGAGCTAGAATCGTTCATATTGAGTAAGATGACAAAGCCCTCCATCCCCGTCAACTTAGTTGTCCCACAAGTCAGCCTCCAACTATGGTGGGTCCCAGCTAGCAGGGGGTATTCATTTTTTTGTGCGTAAATAAGGATGCACTTCCTTGCGTGCGAAGATATAGCTGGTTTGTCTGACCTGTCAGCGTGGGGAACATTTTTTTCGTGAAATACAGAGGCCCTTCCCATGGGTCCCAGCTGTCAGGTGGAGGAATCATTATTTTGCGCGTAATAAGGAGGCATTTCCTTGCGTGCGGCCGTGGACCTAGCTATGAGCCTCTCCACGCATAGTCTACTTCCGATGGTGTCGTTTGTTGACCACATTGACCACTCCGCGCTGAGCGCATCCAAGGTGGTGGACGGCGGCGAGGCCCTGGACAACAACGAGCCGGAGATGGGAAGCAGCGGGAGTAAGTCATGAGCGAAGAGGTGTCTGAGGTTAGCTGGTTCTCGTGTGGTGTGGATTCGGTGGTCGGTGGAGAAGAGCAGGGAGGTGTGGAGGGTGGAGGATGGCACAGCCAGCGGTGGAGTGGCGCTTCACAGTGAAGCATGCTAAGCGAGCTGCTAGCAGCGAGGAGGCGGAGTAGGTGGTCGGCGGCTGGAGGAAGAAAGGCGAAGATTGAAGATGGTTGCCGGTCGTTGGATGTAAATCCAACGGCTAATGATGTCAGAATCATTTGTTGACTAAGTTGACAATGACTTGCGTTGGCTTTGACCTATTGGCCCACATTTGAGCCTGCAAAAATGTGGCACGTATTCAACCCATTTTTTCATAATTTACAGTCTTTTTTTGCGGGGTAGAATTTACGGTCAATTTGATCTCTTTTTTTAGAATTATAGTCCATTAGCTGGACTGGGTGAACAAATAATGTAGCGTCGATGCGGCCCATTTATTTATTTTCCTAAAAAATTACAAGCCATTTGCACTTTCTCGAAATACACGATTTTGCTGGGCTGATTCTAATTATAATGTTGGGTTGGGCGCAGCAATGTTATCAACAAATAAACAGGGGCTTTATCAGGATACAGTGCGCAAGATGGGCATACACCCTCAAGATTAAACCCACAAAACGACCTTCAAAGCGTCATACCGAGTGTAGAGGCCAATTATGCGAGCTCAGTCACACTTGAAGTGGTCTTGGATCCCGGATAACTTCGAGCGAGGAGTTAATCTTGACATAGTTCCGTTCATGGCGGCTATCATGCTCTGCTTTCAGACGGACGCGTTCACAAAGTTCAGCGGTGCCGCACTATGCATATCTCAAGCTCAAGATGCGAGGCCCTCGAGTCATCACGGTCAGCGGAAAACTGAGCGCTCCCTCGAGCGGAGAACACATAGCGGCTCTCATGGCGGAAATCTGAGCAGCCTCTTAAGGCAATTCTCGAGTCCGGCCGTTAAGCGGCGGACACGGCTAAGCGCCGGAGTAACCTACAACAAGACCACAGCACGTTCGAGCATGCGTAGTAATCTGGCTAACCCGCCCTTGCAAAATTGCAAGACTGGTCCTTCGCACACATCATTACGCTCTAGAGATACCATGGGCATAGGGGGAGGGGCACGACCACGACAGACCCAGAGTGCGGCTCAACCACACCAGGGGCTCCCAAGTGTGTCATCTTTTTTTTCTTTCTTTTCTTGTTTTCTTACCCACGGGACTCCGTTCACCAGAGGCCCTGTCCGGCAGTAGACCTGCCGAAATCACGATGCAACAGCCAGGGAAGGAGAAAGGCTATGACGAGTATCCAGGTGGTCTCCATTACGAGCATTAAATCTGTTTTATACACCATTCCGCAGCCTACCCTTGGAGGGGGACATGTTTAATAGTCCTATCCCTTGCTTACCGCACTATTTGTATCGTTCTGCATTCATGGCAGTATTTCTTGAATAAACAATGCATTGCTTTCTGCTTATAATTGCATTTCTTTCTTATACATATGTTCATTTATGACATGTTGCATCCGTACACTTTGGTACGGCTAAATACACCAGGGGCTTAAGTTCCCCACATTATGGTGTGATAAGTCCGAACACTTTCACAAGTCACGGCACCCGAACTTATAGCATTATATGCATCGGCTCGAATCATGTCTTGGGTCAATAGTTGGGTTTGCGGCTCCCATGTTTTGGTACCTTACGTTCCGTTGTATCGGCTAAGGTAGCCTTTGGGAGAACCACTGCGATTGCGCCCAGTTGAGCTAGGCGGCGCCTCGATGGAAAGCTAAAAGCCATTTGTCATGATAAAGGCGAGAGCTGGTCATTGTTAGAGAGGTTTTCTCGAGTCCCTAAAGACTTATGCCGCTTAGGCGAGGAACCGGCTTTGTCGGCCCGAGCGTGGATAGTGCCCCAAACTCGGTCTTCGAACACTAGGGGCTTGCGAAATTTAAAATTATAAATTCTATGGTTAAGTGAGAGTGTTCAAGCATTATAAGTCCGGTTGCCTCGTTTGTTGTGTTGGCGCCTCCTAGATGGACCCAAAAATGGGAACAAAGCGCCCAAGTTTATCGAACACCCGGCACTTTCGTGGCATGGGGCTGAAGCCGACGACTTGCCATCTCTCAGATTTGATAAGCGGCCGCCTGAAGGTAATATTTTAAATTAACAAGCGTTGCTTAGCGCATATGAACAAAGTTTTCAGCGCAGGATAACAAAATCTTGAGTCTACTCAAATATTACATCTTTGGAGCACTCACCGCAATCATCGGGCACCCTTGAGACACTCTTATAATACATCTCGGGCGTGCGATACTCCTTGCCGCGGTGGCGCGTTCGTCACAAGCTTCTCGGCGTCCATCCTGCTGATGCACCTTTGCGGGCAAGGCCAACAGGCACCTTCAATCAGGCGGAGTGCTTGCGACTTCAACCCGGGACACGCATACACCAGCCGCCGCACAGGGCCAAAGTAGCTCCGGGCATGGCCTCCTTGAGGCCTGGCCGAACTATGAGGCCCTTCATGGCCCGGCCACCTTGTGGAGCTCGACCAGCTGCTTGACTGGTCGACAAAAGGCACCGGATGTCCGGCCTCGGCATCTTGAGACCGAAGACCTTCTCTGTCGAGCTCCCTCCTCGGCCCGGTAAGCGGCAGCATCGGACATCTTGCTGGGGCAGATCTGCGGCAGCTCTGGAGAGCTCGAAGTCGGGTAAGTAATAGGTAATTCACATTCACATGCTTGCTTTGCATGAAAAATGCCTTACCGCTGCTATTTTCTTCAGCGCCTCGATCTCTGGAGGGCCTTGTGGGCTTGGCCTTAGCGGCTTTGGCACTATCAAGAGCTAGCATAGCTCGGACTCTCGAGTCTTTGAGTCACGCTCCAAACTCGTGCTTTTCCACGAGCACAGAGCAATTGCTGTACCTCCGCCACCCGCCTCCTGCTTCTCTCGCTCGGCTCATTTAGCGGCGCATTGCGTTCGGCCGCGGACACCGCCTCGCCGAGGGTTGCCACCTCGTTCGTAGCCTGAGTACCCCGTTATCCTTGTTATTTCTCTTGCAACCAAATCCTTTTACTGTAAGGTACAAATTTATCTGGTGTTACTCACCTTCCTTGTCCTCGAGCTGCTTCTTGCACGGCCGAGCTCGCTCTCGGACCACTCGAGGCTCTGCTTCAAGGTATTGACCTCCATGATCGGTCTTGGCGAGAGTCAGCAACACAGCCTGCAATCCCATATTGACATATTTTTCAAACTCCTGCGTATATCTTTTTAGATCCTCAGTCCGGCTTTTGTTTCGAACACCGAACCGAGCATCGGGGCTCTGTCTATGCGGTATTATATTACATATCTTAAAATTCTTACCTCAAAGCTTTGTTAGAAGGCTGCTGCGAGCTTCAGTCAGCCCGCTCTTGGCGAATTGAACCTTCGAATCACCGCACTCATGATAGTGCGGTGTTCTTCTTCGATGGAAGCATTGTTGGCGCCTCGGCAAGTTATCCGGCACCTCGGTTGGATGGAGGCGCGGTGTCTGATCTTGCCCTTCTTACGAAGGGCGCTCGTCGGACTCGGAACCACTTCTGCGGAGTTCGGTGCGAGTCGGCGCAAAATGCAGGAGGTTGCCTGCGGCACCTCCGGGGCCTCCTCCTCTGGCGGGTCCCTTCACTGGGATCCCACCTCGGCGTCTTCGGCGTCACGGGGTGGGGCGGTGGGAAGATAATCCATATCCGGCGTGCCCAAAGGACCCGCTTCGGCGAAGCGGGAAGATGCGTCCTTAGGCGGACTACATGTCGTATGCGGCATTAGAAAGACACCGTGTGGCAAAAGAAAAAATATAAATCATCTAGGAGTTGAGATCTTGGCGATCTCTTGAGGCTTGGCCTGAAGGCCCTCCTCGTTGTAAATGCGCCAACATTGGCGGAACAGTCCGGGGAAGGTCCTTCCTTTCTTGGACCCTTGGCCTCCCTCGTTGGGAGGCCTTCCTCTTCTTATCTCCCCGGCTGAGAGAGGCCTCTTCTTCTCCTCCTGCGTCCTCGTGGGAGAGTCCACCTCGAGTCATCGAGACGATGAGTCCGATACCACTGATGCAGGAACTCCTTCGGGTTCCGTGGCCTTCTTCTTGGCCTTCTTCTCGGCACTCGTAAAGTCGGGACAGTAACCCGTCAAGCGGGTGTCCGCTGGAGTCTTCGGAAGGGAGCGGACGTTAACTGTCTGGACATCTTCTGCCAGGCCTGTTAAAGGTATTGGGAGTTTAGATCCTGCATAGAGTAAAACTATGAAAAGCAAGTGTCCCATAAAGGATAACATAGCTTACCTTGCCAGCCGGACGCTGCGTGCTGAATCCGCGATCTTCGGTAGCGGATGCGGGAGCTTCAGCGCCCTTGAACAGCACCCTACAGGCAGCTTCGTATGTAGTGTCGAAGAGCCCGCTCAAAGTCCGGTGTTGTGCCGGATCGAACTCCCACAAATTGAAGTCCCGTTCTTTGGCGGGGAGAATCCGTGGACGAGCATGACCTAGATCATGTTGACAAGCTTGAGCTTCTTGTTCACGAGTGCAGAGCGGGACTGGAGTCGGTCGGCTCTTCGAACTACCCCATAGCAAGCCCTTCTCTTTCCGGAGGTGAGCTGCATGGGGATGCAGATCTGAATTGGGGCCTTGCCCATTTAGGGTCATGCCGCTCGGTGATGTAGAACCACCCGATTGCCACCCTTTGATGGATTCACGAAGGCACCCTCAAGCCAAGTGGCGTTGGGCATTTGCCCACCATGGCGCCTCCGCATTCGCTTGGCTGCCCTTCACAACATTCGACTTGACATTGAAGGTCTTTAGCCACAAGCTGAAGTGGGGCTGGATCTGAGTAAGGCCTACTGCGGACGATAAACGCCGAGATATTGAGGATAAAATTTGGGGCGGATCGTGGAAATCAGGCCATAGTAGAACATGAGCCCCGGACAAAGGGGTGGAGTGGGAAGCCCGATCCAGCGGAGAAATGGGAAGAATACTACCCTCTCATGGGGCACAGGGGTGGGGATGAGCTACCCCTCGTCGGGGAGCCGATCTGTGATGTCATTGGACAGATATCGGCGCTGCGGCTTCTCTATGTGCCCCTCCATAACGAGAGGAGGCCATCCACTTGCCTCCCCTCCGGACATGGCTGGAGAAGGTCGGCGAGATGTGCGGACTTAGGCGCTGGAGCTCGAGTCTTGTGAGATGGATAAGCAAAGGAGGAAGAAGGCGTGGGTAAAGAGGTGGATCCTTATCCCTTATATATGGGCGGACGAAAACTATCGTCCCCAGCGGCTGGTAAAACTAAACTTATCTCCCAAGCGCCACAATCAATGGCGCGGTTGGGTTACCCACGTCCGTATTGATGAGGACCCCGGAATAAGGGGAACACGATCTCTGCTTCGACGTGACGTGCCAAGGAAACCGCTTCTCTAAACGCGCTGAGGTGGTATAATAAAAACGATTTGAGTAAAGGCTTAGTTGTGGTGTGACATCATGCCACAAAACACGTCAGCAGATTGAACTTGTGTAAATATTATTCTCTCTACGGTGGTACGTGGAATTTATTTTGCAGAGCCGGACACTATCCTGGTGTTCACGATCTTCTATGAATTATTCGGAGGAGGAACCCGCCTTGCAATGCCGAAGACAATATGCGCGCCGGACTCGTCATCATTGAATCTGGTTGAGGGACTCTTGAGGAGTCTGGACTAGGGGTGTCCGGATAGCGAACTATCATCATCGGCGGACTCCAAGACTATGAAGATACAAGATTGAAGACTTCGTCCGTGTCGGGATGGGACTTTCCTTGGCGTGGAAGGCAAGCTTGGCGTCTGGATATGTAGATCTCCTACCATTATAACCGACTACTGTGTAACCCTAGCCCTCTCTGGTGTCTATATAAACGGGAGGTTTTAGTCCATAGGACGAACAACAATCATACCATAGGCTAGCTTCTAGGGTTTAGCCTCCTTGATCTCGTGGTAGATCCACTCTTGTACTACCCATATCATCAATATCAATCAAGCGGGGAGTAGGGTTTTACCTCCATCAGAGGGCCGAACACAGGTAAAAACATCGTGTCCCTTGTCTCCTGTTACCATCCGCCTAGGCGCACACAGTTCGGGACCCCCTACCGAGATCCGCGGTTTGACACCGATAACGAGGCAGTGTGAAAGAAGCAACACTAGCAAGCAAGCGAAGGCTCCTGCCTATATAGTGGAGTACTAGTTTTCTTTTGTCTACGGGCAGCTTGACCTCGTCAATGACTGTTGAGAAGTCTTCATGCACGTGCCCCGGAGGCGCAGTTGTCGTCATTTTGATCTGAAGCACCGGATTATAACATATAACACGAAAAAATGCCACATGACAAGAAATCATAACCTCACTGCCCAAAGGAGACAACATGAATCCCGACGGACAAAATAAACGAGAATCAAAGCTCAAATTAAAGATAAACTCATAGAAAAGGGGTCCGTCGATAGATGTCCTAATTAACATAGCCGGCTTGACCTAGATGGCAGCCGAGTAGTCTTCATGCATGTGCCCTCAATGACTAGCCCAACTCAGTTGTCGCTGTTTAACCCTCGTAGTGACCCGAAGCACATGACACCTAATTTTGCGAGATGACAAGAAACCTTTTTTTAGATTTCTCACCAGAACTACAGCCCTGTACACCACAACCTGCATGATATGTAGACGATAGCCAATCCAGGCGTGTCTACTGGAGTCTGGTCACATGCATGGACGAACTAATCTTCCATGTCTTACAGGAATCGTCCAAGCACCAACGTATGTACAACACTTCTATAGTACTATCACTCGTCTCTCTCTTCTATTAACTCACCCAACTTGCGGGGTCGGGGAGTGTGCCTATGGTCGGTTCTCAATTGCGGTCCCACATGTGTGTGCAAATGCAATATGACATGTGTTCCATTCGGAGAGCGGCGTGCCAGACTGACCGACCGTCTGGGGTGCCACGCGAACGCTACGGGCATGCTGTATAGTCCATACATGTGTACCGCCGTTTTCTTGAGGCTTTGGTCCATGGTGCTATCCATGGATACAAAATTAGTATATTGTACTATTGAAAAGTCGAGGGCGGGGCTTTTCCTGCGTGGTAGGCGGGGCAGTCCGCCTAGTCGGTTTGACAGAGACGCGAGAAGATGAGGGAGTAGGCTGCTGCACATGTAGGGTTGCGTGATTTGACAGTGAGTTACTGCTGGACAAGTGGGGGCCCGTGATTTGACTTGCCATTATCATTTTAACAGCGGCGCTACGACCGGCGTGAGTCTCCCGATTCCTGACCACCTCCATACAGGTGCCTCTCCCAATGCTCCACCATGTAGAGGCTGGCTCTTGCATGAGAGCCCACTCCTCCACTTTTTTCTTGCTTCTTTCCTCCACATATGCAAAAAATGCCATGTAAGCGGGCTTATAGCCCACTATTGTGCTACTTGCTCCTCTGGTGCTAAGCTTGCCACATAGGCATAAAGTACGATGTGGCAAGTTAATTAAGAAGAGAGAGACTAGTTTGGTGACCCAAGGAAGAAACGGTGCTAAGCGCATGTACATAGGTGAAAAGACAATTTTGAGTCTATAGCTAATTAAATGAAGCAAAATTAGCAACAAAAAACTAAGCACCTATGCATTGGGGGACTTGATTGCTAAGCCATTTAATGCCCTTAGCACCTCATCTAAGCACCATTTCATTGGAAGAGGTAACTCCTTGGCAAATGCAATAAATACTACGAAGAAAGAGATAGAGAGAAGTAAAAAAAGTACTCTTATAGCCAACCTTATAGCTAACCTTGTTGTAGTACGAGTGACTAAGTGATGACTATGTATGACATGCCAACATCAGATAGCATAACACACCGTGTTAAATCTCCAAGGGCCCGACCGTGCGAGCGAGGCGACGCTTGTGGTAGGCGCGACCATGATACGGGCTGCTGGCAGCCCTTGGATCTAAGATAGAACGGTCACATGCTAACTTGCTGAAAATTTGCAGGATAACCCTCCAAGATAGGATAGTCACCCATAGGTCTAGAATCACACCATGCAACCGTTCGATCTCAGATCCAAGGGCTCTTGGAAGCCCGTATCATGGGAGAATGGAAAGCTTCGTATCACCTAAAATTTTCCCGACGCTTGACATGACATCGAAATCCATTTAATTGGGCGTCGAGTAGACATGACATCTTTGGCCCCCCATAGTACTGTGCATGAATCCATTTATCCACCAGGAAAGCCACTACTCTGCCGTTCGCACGCCCCACTCAGCATTTTTACAATTGAAGAACTGCTGGCAGTTCGCTCCTACTCGTCCCCGGACGTCCTTTAGCATTACGGCAGTTCGCTCCTAGTCCTCCCGTCCTTTCACATTACGACAGTTCCACTAATCCTAACCCTCCTCCCAAATCTCCATGATAGATGGTGAGTACAAGGTTAGAACCATCACCGGCGATGAGTTCGACGTCATCTACACCCGTTTTTCCGCGATGGTGAAAGGATGCTGATGGATTCATGTACCTAGGGTAGGGTCATAGGCCTGACCTAAGCGTCCTACCCAAGGGCACTCGTAGAAGAGGTCATCTTCCAGTCGACCAAAGAGGAATCCACTCGACTAGACTGGAAGGACTCGACCATGGAAGACTCACTCGACCATGAAGACTCACTCAACCACGGAAGGTCGAGAAGACACTCCATGGCCAGCGGTTTGCTATTGAATAGACTTAATGATAGTTAAAGCGCCTTATGAGGCGTTACGGTAACCCCTGGCTTAATGTACTTAAATCCCTCTATTATGTGGGCTGGCTGGGGTCTGGCGCACTCTATATAAGCCACCCCCTCCACAGTAGAAGGGTTGATTCTTGTAATACTCATACTCATAATCCACTCGACCGCCTCGGGGCTCAAGGGCGTGGGGCTGTTACTTCCTCAGAAGGGCTGAACTTCATACATCCTTTGTCTCCACAAGCTGCTCCATAGCTAGGACATCGCCTCTCCTTAACCTACCCCTACTTCTCTTGTCGGACTTAGAACCACGGCGGTTGGCGCCCACCATGGGGCAGGTGTTTTAGCGATTTGTGGAGGTTGCGATACTTCAGTACCTTCATCATGATGACTGCTGGAGTTTTGGGTGCGAGGCACGAGATCCGTCTCGGTGCTCTCACTTTTATCGCCAGCGACTCCGCATGGCTCGAGGCCCCTCTTGACATCGGCGCTCCCGTCCATGGGCGGCGCATTTCAGCGCATGTGTTGCGGCGTTTTACTGCGGCAACCGTCGACTCCGTGTCGATCGACTCCCCTATCGGTCGCCCTTGATCTCCCACCAGCGCAAAGCGCTCTGGTGATCGAGGCTTGATGGGTGAAAACGCGGTGGCTCGCCGGACAGCCACCGCCAGTCGCGGCTTCTCGAGCCCGGCGAATCCCTCTGGACTGTTCGATCTGTCGTGGCTCGTGAAGCGCATCCAGTGTGATAGCGGTGATCGGCGGCGGAGATCCTCATGGTCGGCGGCCCTCGCGATCCTCGGCCGCCTGGCGGTGGAGCCGCCGGAGGAAGTGACCCGATGCAGAACACGAGAGTACCAGCCGAGACACTCGACTCTCTGCGAGAGAAGAGCCGTCGCGGAACATGGATGCACTACATACTCCTATCGCGGAGAGACCCACGAGGCTCGTGCCTTGGAGGAAGCACGTTTGGCCAATGTGGCTGAGCGCGCTCGCTGGAGAATCTTCGGCGAGCACTCGGCGATGCGGCAGCAGCGACTCCCGAATCGGTCGGCGTCGGCTCTTCCGCCGACTTCGGGTATACCGCCCGCCAATTCAGAATTTAGCGGTACCTTTCGCATAGCGAGAGTCCATCCAGCCGTCGATCGGAAGCTGGAAGAGGCTTCGGCGAATCGAAGATTTACTCGGCGGTGGCGACGAACTCAGCCGATGTCGCGATCGCGCAACAGGATTCCTGATCGATCCGTCGCTGCGAACAACATCGGTCGGCTCACAGCCCCAGATCGCCTCAGCGGCGGAAGAAGCGCGACAACCGGCGAAACAGCTCGGAGACCGATTCGGCCGAGATAGCAGGCGTCGAATGCCCCTTTCCCTCGAGGGAAGGTCGTGCGCTCCTCGGAGACAAGATGATGAGGCAACGATTCGATCTGAGGCGAAGGGTTCGGTCGACCCCGGGAACCCGAGCTTTGATCGCGATCCATTATCGTGCAAGGCTTGGTCGGCCGGAGCAGAGCCCATCGAGGAGGGCCGAGAGGATGCACCCACCGCGATCGAGTGCATGTCTACGGTCGGAGTGTTTTAGAGGGCTATCGAGCGCGATGATCCCCCAATTTCAGATTGGCAGCGAGGAGTATGCAAGTTCAGCTTTGGGAATCTAAGCTGAAACTTGGCTCGAGGATTACCGAGTGGCTGTTGATTGGTGGTGGGAATGATGAGGTGGCCATGAAACATTTGCCCCTCATGTTGGAAGGTTCAGCGAGCATGGCTGAGTCAATTACCTCACACAGCATATATACTTGGGAAGATTTGTCCAGTGTTCGTCGGGACTTTTGAAGGGACTTGCAAGCGACCGGCTGGTTTGTGAGCTGCAAGTTTGTGTCTGAAGACCAATGAAACTCTCAGAGTACATTGAGAGATGGATTACCTTGCACAATCTTGTGGAAAATGTAATCGACCATCAGGCGGTTTGCGCCTTCAAGGGCGGTGTCAAAAGCAGAATTGAGTCGAAGTTCGGTCAGACGGGGACATGACCACTGAGTCGAATGATGGAGATTGCTAGCAAATCATGTGGCGAGGAAGAGAACCGACTCGAGCGGCAAGTACAAGCCGAGCCGGTCGGAGAAGGGCAATTCGGTCGAGCAGAAATGCAAAGCCGAGCCAGCAGCTCTGGAGAGGCACGGCCGTCACTCGGGGAAGTTCAGGGGAAACCCAAAGGATCACGGAATCGAAGAAAGTGAAAGATAAGGAAGGAAATGGCGTGATGGATATGCCATGCCATATTCACACGAAGAAGGATGAAGAGGGCAACATTATTTACGAAGCACACCACTCGCCCGATGTCGACTCTGATCCGGCGGTTTGGAAAAGCAGTCTAAGGACAAGGAGAAGGGGCGGACAAGGCGGAGATAAAGAGGGCGGTGAGGAGGAATACCCGCATGTCAACTCCCTCGATGATCTTGGCGGATGTGGAAAGCAAAAGTCGTTGAAAGTCATCAACCGAGAGGTGAATATGGTTGCCCAGTTAAGCCAAGTTATGTGAAGTGGTCCCGGACACCCATCACATTCGACCAATCTGATCACCCGACTCACATTGCCACCTGGCGGTAGCGTTAGTGGTCGATCCGGTTATCGAAGGCACTCGGCCCGACAAAAGTCTTGATGGATGGTGGTAGTGGGCTGAATTTGTTATATCACGGATACTTTGAAAGGGATGGGCATTCCGATGTCGATTGGCGCCCGACAATATGAGTTTCCGCGAGTCATACCGGGGAAGAAGGCCAACTCACTCGGCGAAATAGCCTGGGCGTGGTTTTGGTGATTCCAAGCACTTCCGCAAAGAAAAGTTGACCTTTGAGGTTGTGGATTTTGAGTGCATACCATGCCATTTTGGGGAGGCCGCCTCGCACGATTCATGGCTCGACCATGCTCGTGTACCTCAAACTGAAAATGCGAGGACCCAAGGGGTGATCAACTATCACCGGCGATCGGAAGAAAGCGGAAGAGTGCTTTGGAAGGGCTCAAAGATTGCCGACTCCCAAGTGGCGGCGGTCGAATTCGGCGAGTACATGCAAAGCGCAGATCCGAGTGATTTGCTCACGATCTAAGAGGCCAGCCACGAGTGCGCATTCAAATCGTCGGTGAGACAAAGCCAGTTCATATTCATCCGTGATCGATGCAGCCCGACCCACATATCCACAACACTCGACTCGAAATAGGAAGAAGCGCTCATCCGGTTCCTCCGTGAAGCTGGGACATTTTGCATGGAAGCCGGTGACATGCCGGTGTACCGGGGCTGGCTGAGCATCGCCTCGAGTCGACAAGTCAGCGAAACGATCAAAAAGCATCTTGGTCCGCCGTCGAAGAAGAAAAGCTATTGGTGAAGAAGTGGCTCATTTGTTGACGGCAGGATTTATCCGAGAGATTTACCACTCCGAGTGGCTCGCTAATGTTGTCATGGTCCCCAAGAAGGATAACTCACTCCGCATGTGCATTGATTTTAAGCACATCAATCGGGCCTGCTCGAAGGATCATTTTCCTCTCCCCCGCATCGATCAAATTGTCGACTCGACCGCGGGGTGTGAGAGATTGTCTTTTCTAGATGCATATTCCGGGTATCATCGGATCCGTGCGTATGGACCGACGAAATAAAACAGCTTTCATCACTCCATTGGTTATACGCTATATCACCATGCCATTCGGCCTCAAGAATGCGGAGCCACATTTATCGAATGATTGAAGTGTCTTCTCCTCAAATCGGTCGGAATGTGGGCGTATATGGATGATATCGTCGTTAAGTCGCGAAAAGGTTCCGACCTGCTTGCCGACCTCGCGAAACATTTGCCAACCTCGGAAGATGCGATATCAAGCTCAATCCGTCAAAGTGCACATTCGGAGTTCTGGTGGAAAATTACTCGGTTTTCGTTTCGAGCGAGGAATCGGCGCTAACCGGAGAAGATCGGCACTATTCTCGAATGAAAGCATACTGTGCGAGTGCACGGCGTCGAAGCTTCTTGGATGCTTGGCGCTTTAAGTCGATTCATCTCACGGCTCGGTGAAAAGGCATTACCTCTTTACCGGTGATGAAGAAGGCGACAAGTTCGAGTGGACTCGGAAGCGATGCAGCGTTGCTTAGAGCTAAAGCTCTGCTCTCCACCCAGCCGGTGCTTGCTGCTCCAATCGCAAAGAGCCTCTGTTGCTTTACATTGCAGCCCTTTGGACAAGTTGTCGATTACGTGCTTACGGTCGGCGGGAAGAGGAAGGAAAGGCCTTCAAAGTTCAGCGCCGGTGTATTATTTATGCGAAGTCTTGACTCCATCCAGCGAGATATCCTCATTATCGAAGCTTGTGTATGGTATATACATGACCACAAAGAAGGTTGCTCATTATTTCTCGATCATTCTATCACGATCGTCGTGACGCTCCTTTATCGAAGATCTTGCATAACGAGCGCAACCGGTCGAGTGGCGAAATGGGCGATTGAACTTCTTCCCTTGATATCAAATTCGAGGCAAAAAAGCCATTAAGTCGGGCTATAGCTGATTTCCTTGCCGAGTGGATTGAACAACACAGACCGACTGAAGTTCACTCGGAGCATTGGACCATGTTCTTTGCGGCTCCAAGATCTTTGAATGGTTACAGTCTTTGGGGTTGTTCGGTTTCCCCGGAAGAGATAAGCTTAAGTATGTGCTCAGATTCACTTGATTCCTCCAACAATGAGGCGAGTATGAGGCCCTTTTATATGGATTGCGCATGGCCATCTCACTCGGCGTCCGTGCTTTGATGGTTTATGGCGACTCAGATCTAGTGGTCAATCAAGTGATGAAGGAGTGGGGCGTGAAAGCCCGGCTATATTGGATCTTGCAATGCGATGAGGAAGCTGGAAAAAGAAGTTTGAGGGTTGGAACTCCATCACATCCCCGTGAAAAATCGAGCGGCAGATGATCTGGCGAAGATAGGGTCCAAGAGGAAGCCATTCAGAGTGGCGTGTTTTGGAACATATACACACTCCGTCGGTCAAAGAAGATCCTACAGAGGAAGCTCCACAGCCCAAGAGTGCCACGGACTCGGTGAGGTTGAGGTCCCCGATGGTCGACTTGGTCATGGAGGTTTTAGTGGTCACTCCCGATTGGACAATTCCATACATTGCATATATTACGAAAGGAACTCCCGGAGGATGAGGAAGAGGCCCGTCGGATCGTCCGTCGATCCAAAGCCTTTACCGTTATCAATGGGCGATTATGTAGAAAGCTCAGCGGAGTCGGACAAAAATGCATAACGCCGGAAGAAGGTCGAGTCATACTCAATGATATCCACTCGGGGACTGTGGTCACCATCGTCCTCTCGGACCATTGTAGCCAAAGCATACCGAGCTGGATTTTCTTGGCCAAAGCAAATGAGATGGCGAAAGAAATAGTGGACAAGTCGCGAAGGATGCGGTTCTACTCAATATGTCACACAAGCTGCGTCAGCCTTGAAGACCATTCCACTCGTCGGCCTTCGCGGTATGGGGGTTGGACATGATCGGTCCCTTGCGAAAAGGTCGGGCGGTTTCACGCATGTCTTGGTAGCGATCGACAAGTTCACCAAGTGGATTGAGGCTAAGCCAATCAAAAACTTGATCTTTGATCTGCTGTTTCCTTCGTCGAGAGGTTGGCGTTCGGATATGGAGTCCCTTGCAGTATCATCACGGACAATGGGTGAATTTTGACTCGGAAGAATTCAAGATTTCGCAATTCCCAAAGGCACGCGAGTCGACTACGCTTGATCGCCCATCCACGATCGAGCAGACGGCGAGCGAGCCAATGGATTGATCCTCAAAGTGCGAAGCCCGTTTGATCACGAGATCTCAAGCATCTGCGGTGGAGCTTGGGTCGACGAACTTCCTTGATGCTTTGGGGTTTGCGGACCACACCTAATCGGTCATTGGGAGAACTCCTTTCTTCTGGTCTATGGGGCGAAGCAGTTTTACCGAGTGATCTCCTTCACAATGCTCCACGAATTGAACTTTATAATGAAGCGAAGCTGAGCAAAGCGTCGGGATCGATCGACCTCTGGAAGAGAAAGGAAATGGCTCGATCCGCTCGACCATTTACCGGCAAGACTTGCGCTTTGTGCGCGCGAAATGTGAGGTCGAGCCTTCGGGAAGGAGATCTGGTCCTTGGTGGATCAGCGAAACAACATAAGCTTGCTCCCTCATGGGAAGGTCCTTCATCGTCACAAAGGTTCTCCACAATGGGGCATATCGTCTCTACAATGTCGAACACGATATCGATGAGCCCGAGCTTGGAATGCGGATCTGCTCCGCCCGTTTACTTGAGGTTTTCACTCGGAAGAGTTGTAATAAAATACTCCAGTAGCTCACGAGCTTTGAAGTAATAGTGTCATAATTCCTTCATAATTTTTGTCACTTTTATTTTTAAATCGAGTAAAATTTTCACCTCCCCAGTGGGTGGCTTAATCGCGAATCCGTTCCGCCTAAGTTTTTACAAATCCTACCGAGTGGTAAGCCGGACTTCCACTCGGAGGCTTAGCTGCAACTCTGCGCTCGCCTAAGTTATTAAAATCCTACGAGTGGTAAGCCGGACTTCCACTCGGAGGCTTAGCTACTGCTCGGTGCTCGCCTAAGTTATTAAAAATCTCTACCGAGTGGTAAGCCGGACCTCCACTCGGAGGCTTGCTGCAGCTCGGTGCTGCGCCTAAGTTATTAAAAATCCTACAGTGGTAAGCGGACTTCCACTCGGAGGCTTAGCTGCAGTCAAGGACTGCGCCTAAGTATAAAGTGTATTAGCAAGGAAAGCGAGGTGCGGGTCATTGCGACTCTCTCCTCAAGCTACACCATAAGTATGATGCTGCGATTGCAAGGAAAGCGAGGTGCAGGTCATTGCGACCCTCTTCTCGAGCTTGACACAAATACAACAGAAATCCTACAGTGGAGAGCAAACCTCCCACTCGGGGCTTAAGCTACAGCCAGTGCTACGCCTAAGATAAAAGAAATCCTCAGTGGAGAGCAAACCTCCCACTCGGGGCTTAAGCACAGCCAGTGCTGCGCCTAAGATAAAAGAAATCCTACTGAGTGGAGAGCAAACCTCCCACTCGGGGCTTAAGCTGCAACCAGTGCTGCGCCTAAGATAAAAGAAATCCTACCAAGTGGAAAGCAAACCTCCCACTCGGGGCTTAGCTGCAGCCAGTGCTGCGCCTAAGATAAAAGAAATCCTACAGTGGAGAGCAAACCTCCCACTCGGGGCTTAGCTGCAGCCAGTGCTGCGCCTAAGATAAAAAATCCTACAGTGGAGAGCAAACCTCCCACTCGGGGGCTTAGCTGCAGCTCGGTGCTGCGCCTAAGGAATAAGTCTCTGCAGTAGACATCTCGCTGATAACTTGCAAAAGAGCAATTCAAGCCAAGAGCAATTATTTCCAAACATCCAATCTAAATTTAGGTCGATACCTAAAGTAACCGAGAGTGCTCAGGCACTAAGCCTGTTAAAGTTTTATCGGTTACAATTCCACTCGGCATACCGAGGCAAATTTAAGATCAAGGAAAGTTTTTTACCCCTCTGTGGAGGCTGGATGGAACAACGAACTCGTCAAGGTCAATCCCGTCGGCAATCCAGCGTGGCAGCAGCAATGAAAGTCTCCATGAAGGTCACGAAGTCGTGCTTTTTGGTGTTGGCCACTCGGAGAATCGCCGGCTTATCTTCTCGGGCTTCCTTGCAATGGACTCGCGCCGGACCACGAGGCGGCGTCTGCACCGCACCGTGCGAAGACTTCTTCCACTCTTGCACTCGGTCCGGGCGGCGTTTAGTCGAGCCATCAATGACTCGAGGTCATTTTGGAGTGTCTCACCGGGCAGGCGTCGAGTCGATGCGGGGCGTAGCAACCTTGATCTTGCGAGATAGTCCACGGCAGCAGACAGCAGGACTCGGTCGGAAGATGTTCATGGCAGTTTCGCCGTTCACCGAGGAATTGCGAGGTCAAGGTTAAATCTCCGGTTGGCTGGTTTCTTCTTCAAAATTGCGGCGAGAACTCGCAAAGACAAAACCCGAATCGAGAAAAGCGATCGAATGGAAACATAACAGTTGGAAGAATTGGTCGAGTGAAGAAGGTTACCTTGAGCTTAAGGAACAATTTCTTAGCAAGACTGCCCAAGAAGCTTTCCAGCTCGTTCTTCTTTCCAGCCATTTGGAGGACCTTCTCGGTCGATTCTTCTTGTCGGCCTTCATTCGCTCAACATCTTTCTTTGGCGATGGCGAGGCAGCCTTGATTGGCGTTATCTGTTCGAGCTTGGCGGCGGAGGCGATTTGTCATCGGCAAGCTTGATCTTCTCGAGACAGCTCAAGCTCTTTCTTCCTTTGGGCCTCCTTCACCTTGTACGTAAATCGCAGCAAAGTCAAACTTGAAGCAAATGAGGGGAGAAAAGTGTAAATCGAAATCTCACCAAACATACCTTTGGTCTCCTCCTTCGCCTTAATCAGATTCTCTTGCACTAGCTTCAAGTCCAACTCGAGCTGAATATGCTACTGCTCGATTCGATATAAGCGTGCCGCAAGATCACAAGATTTCTCTGAAGGGTCGGTTGCAAAAGTATCGAGATAATCCACTTCGAGTGAATAAAGAAGAATGGTGCGTTTCTAAGACTACAATCGAATGCAAGCATTCGACCGTAGTCTCGAGGACTACACCGATGGAGTCGACGATCGGCGAAACTTCTTCAGGCTGTAGTCAAGCGCGGTGATCGACCACGGTCTCGGGGACTACACCCGGTGGGTGCACTCAGCGTGCCCCCCTGGTCTCGGCTACATTCATTCCGTTGGGATAATGATCAACATCTACTTGATAAGCCTAAGACCATTGCCCGGCGATCGACCTTATATAGGGACTACACCCGACCCTGCGGACCAGTGCGGCTCAACCACACCGAGGCTCCCAAGTGTGTCATCTTTTTCTTTCTTTTCTTGTTTTCTTACCCGCGGGACTCCGTTCACGGAGGCTGTCGGCGTGAACACCGCGAAATCACGATCTGCTTGACGAGGAAGGAGAAAGGCTATGTAGTATCGGGTGGTCTCCATTGCGAGCATTAAATCTGTTTTTATACACCATTCCGCAGCCTACCCTTGGAGGGACATGTTTAATAGTCCTATCCCTTGCTTACGCACTATTTGTATCGTTACGCATTCATGGCAGTATTTCTTGAATAAACAATGCATTGCTACGCTTATAATTGCATTTCTTTCTTATACATATATTCATTTATGACATGTTGCATCCGTACACTTTAGTGCGGCTAAATACACCAGGGCTTAAGTTCCCCACATTATGGTGTGATAAGTCCGAACACTTTCACAAGTCACGGCACCCGAACTTATAGCATTATATGCATCGGCTCGAATCATGTCTTGGGTCAATAGTTGGGTTTGCGGCTCCCATGTTTTGTTTATACGTTCGTTGTATCGGCTAAGGTAACCTTGGAGAACCTACTGCGATTACTTGATTGGTAGGCGGCGCCTCGGTGGAAAGCTAAATGCCTGTCATGATAAGGCGAGCTGGTCATTGTTAGAGAGGTTTTCTCGAGTCCCTAAAGACTTATACGCTTAGAAGCGAGGAAACTTTCGGCCCGAGCGTGGATAGTGCCCCAAACTCGGTCTTAGAACACTAGGGGCCGCCGAAATTTAAAATTATAAATTCTATGGTTAAGTGAGAGTGTTCAAGCATTATAAGTCCGGTTGCCTCGTTTGTTTGTGTTGGCGCCTCCTAGATGGACCCAAAAATGGGAACAGGCCCAAGTTTATCGAACACCCGGCACTTTCGTGGCATGGGGCTGAAGCTGACGACTTGCCATCTCGGATTTGATAAGCGGCCGCCTGAAGGAATATTTTAAATTAACAAGCGTTGCTTAAGCGCATATGAACAAAGTTTTCAGCGCGGGATAACAAAATCTGAGTCTACTCAAATATTACATCTTTGGAGCACTCACCTAATCATCGGGCACCCTTGAGACACTCTTATAATACATCTCGGTCGCGATACTCCTTGCCGCGGTGGCGCGTTCGTCACAAGCTTCTCGGCGTCCATCCTGCTGATGCACCTTTGCGCGAGCGAAAAGACAGCGCGCCTTAATCTGGTGAGTGTAGCGACTTCAACCGGGGACATACTGGCCGCCGCGGGGCCAAAGTAGCTCGAGCATGGCCTCCTTGAGCCACGGCGAACTATGAGGCCCTTCATGGCCCGGCCACCTTGTGGAGCTCGACAGTTGCTTGACTAGTGCGACAAAGAACCGGATGTCCGGCCTCGACATCTTGAGACCGAAGACCTTCTCTATGAGCTCCTCCCGGCCGGTAAGCGGCAGCATCGGACATCTGCAGGGCAGATCTGCGAAAGCTCTGGAAGCTCGAAGTCGGGGTAAGTAATAGGTAATTCATTCACATACTTGCTTTGCATGAAAAATGCCTTACATGCTATTTTCTTCAGCCTCGATCTCTGGAGAGGCCTTGTGGCTTGACCTTAGCGCTTTGGCACTATCAAAAGCTAGCATAGCTTCGGACTCTCGAGTCTTTGAGTCACGCTCAAACTCGTGCTTTTCACGAGACACAGGCAATCTTTGTTACCTCCATACCCCGCCTCCTGCTTCTCTCGCTTTCGGCTCATTTAGCCGCATTGCGTTGACGCGGACACCACCTCCCAGGGTTGCCACCTCGTTCGTAGCCTACAGTACCCGTTATCCTTGTTATTTCTCTTGCAACCAAAGGGCTGAACTCGTACATCCTTTGTCTCCAAGCTGCTCCATAGCTAGGACATCGCCTCTCTTTAACCTACCCCTACTTCTCTTGTCGGACTTAGAACCCGGCGGTTGGCGCCCACCGTGGGGCGGTGTTTTAGTGATTTGTGGAGGTTGCAGTCTTCAGTACCTTCATCATGTTGTGGCTGGAGTTTTGGGTGAGGGCACGAGATCCGTCTCGGAGCTCTCACTTTCGTCGCCGGCGACTCCGCATGGCTCAGGAGGCCCCTCTTGACATCGAGCGCTCCCGTCCATGAGCGGCGCACTTTGCGCATGTGTTCGCGGCGTTTTGCTGCGGCAACCGTCGACTCCGTGTCGGTCGACTCCCCTATCGATCGCCCGCCCGATTTCCCACGCGCAAAGCGCTCTGGTGATCGAGGCTTCAGCGTGGGTGAAGCGCGGTGGCTCGCCGGACAGCCACCGCCAGTCGCGGCTTCTCGAGCCAGCCGAGATCCCTCTGACTGTTCGATCTGTCGGGCTCCGTGAAAGCTGCATCGAGTGTGATAGCGGTGATCGCGGCGGAGATCCTCATGGTCAGCGGCCCTCGCAGATCCTCGGCCGCCTGCGCGGTGGGGCGCCGGAGGAGTGACCCGTGCAAGAACACGAGGAGTACCAGCCGAGACACTCGACTCTCTGCGAGAGAAGAGCTTCGTCGCGAGGAACATGGATGCACTACTCTCCTATCGCCGGAGACCCACGAGGCTCGTGCCTTGGAGGAAGCACGTTTGGCCAATGTGGCTGAGCAGCCTCGCTGGAGAATCTTGGCGAGCACTTTCGGCAGCGCAGCAGCGACTCCCGAATCGATCGGCGTCGGCTTTTCCGCCGACTCGGTATACCGCCGCCAATTCAAATTAGCTTACCTTTCGCCCAGCGAGTCCATCCAGCCGTCGGTCGGAGCTGGAAGAGCTGCGGCGATCGAATTTACTACGGCGGCGACGAACTCAGCCGTGTCGCGATCGCGCAGCAGGATTCCTGGTCGATCCGTCGCTGCGAACAACGTCGATCGGCTCCACAGCCCAGATCGCCTCCAGCGGCGGGAAGAAGCGCGACAACCGGCGAGCAGCTTCGGAACCGATTCGGCCGAGATAGCGGCGTCGAATGCCCTTTCCCCTCGAGGAAGGTAAATGCGCTCCTCGGCGGCAAGATGACGAGCAACGATTGATCTGAGCGAAGGGTTCGGTCGACCCGAGAACCGAGGCTTTGATCGCGATCCATTATCGTGCAAGGTCTGTCGGCGGAGCAGCCCATCGAGGAGGGCCGAGAGGATGCACCCACCAGCGTCGAGTGCATGTCTCGGTCCGGAGTGTTTTAGCGAGGCTATCGAGCGCGATGATCCCCTAATTTCAGATTGGCGGCGGGTATGCAAGTTCCTTTGGGAATCTAAGCACTGAAACTTGGCTCGAGGATTACAGGTGGCTGTTCGATTGGTGGTGGGAATGATGAGGTGGCCATGAAACATTTGCCCCTCATGTTGGAAGGTTCAGCGAGCATGGCTGAGTCAATTACCTCCATGACATATATACTTGGGAAGATTTGTCCGAGTGTTCGTCGGGACTTTGAAGGGACTTGCAAGCGACCGGCAGGTTTGTGAGCTGCAAGTTTGTGTCGAAGACCAATGAAACTCTCGAGAGTACATTGAGGTGGATTACCTTGCATCTTGTGGAAAATGTGTCGACCATCGGTGGTTTCGCCTTCAAGGGCGTCAAAAGCAGAAATTGAGTCGAAGTTCGGTCGAACGGGGACATGACCACGAGTCGAATGATGGAGATTGCTAGCAAATCATGGGCGAGGAAGAACCGACTCGAGCGGTAAATACAAGCCAAGTCGATCGGAGAAGGGCAATTCGGTCGGAGCGAAGCATAAGCCGAGCCGACAACTCTGGAGAGGCCACGGCGTGACTTCGGGGAAGTTCAAGGAAAGCCCAAAGGATCACGGAATCCGAAGAAAGTGAAAGATAAGGAAGGAAATGGCGTGATGGATATGCCATGCCATATTCACACGAAGAAGGATGAAGAGGGCAACATTATTTATCCGAAGCACACCACTCGCCGATGTCGACTCTGATCCAGCGGTTTAGGAAAAGCAGTCTAAGGACAAGGAGAAGGAGCGAGACAAGGCGGAGATAAAGAGGGCGAGTGAGCAGGAATACCGCATGTCAACTCCACTCGATGATCTTGCGGATGTGGAAAGCAAAAGTCGTTGAAAGTCATCAACGAGAAGGTGAATATGGTTGCCCAGCTAAGCCAAGTTATGTGAAGTGGTCCCGGACACCCATCACATTCGACCAATCGATCACCCAACCCACATTGCCACCTGGCGGCAAGCGTTAGTGGTCGATCCGGTTGTCGAAGGCACTCGGCGACAAAAGTCTTGATGGATGGTGGTAGTGGGCTGAATTTGTTATATCGAGATACATTGAAAGGGATGGGCATTCCGATGTCGATTGAGTGCCGACAATATGAGTTTCCGCGAGTCATACCGGGGAAGAAGGCCAACTCACTCGGCAAATAGCCTGGGCGTGGTTTTGGTGATTCCAAGCACTTCCGCAAGAAAAGTTGACCTTTGAGGTTGTGGATTTTCGAGTGCATACCATGCCATTTTGGGGAGGCGCCTATGCACGATTCATGGCTCGACCATGCTACGTGTACCTCAAACTGAAAATGCGGGACCCAAGGGTGATCACATCACGGAGATCGGAAGAAAGCGGAAGAGTGCTTTCGGAAGGGCTCAAGATTGCCGACTCCCAAGTGAGCGGTGAATTCGGCGAGTACATGCAAAGCGCAGATCCGAGTGATTTGCTCGATCAGAGGCCACCCGAGTGCGCATTCAAGTGATGCGGTGAGACAAAGCCGTCCATATTCATCCGGTGACCCGATGTAGCTCCGACCCACATATCCACAACACTTCGACTCGAAATAGGAAGAAAGCGCTCATCCGGTTCCTCCGTGAAGCTGGGACATTTTGCATGGAAGCCGGTGACATGCGAGTGTTCGAGGCTGGCTGAGCATCGCCTCTGAGTCGACAAGTCCATGAAACCAGTCGAAAGAGCATCTTGGTCCGCCGTCGGAAGAAAAGCTATTGGTGAAGAAGTGGCTCGACTATTGCGAGCAGGATTTATCAGAGATTTACCACTCAGTGGCTCGCTAATGTTGTCATGGTCCCCAAGAAGGATAACTCGCTCCGCATGTGCATTGATTTTAAGCACATTAATCGGGCCTGCCGAAGGATCATTCCTCTCCCGCATCGATCAAATTGTTGACTCGACGCGGGGTGTGAAGATGTCTTTCTAGATGCATATTCGGGTATCATCGAGATCCGTCTGTATGGACCCGACGAAATAAAACAGCTTTCATCACTCCATTGGTGTTACGCTATATCACCATGCCATTCGGCCTCAAGAATGCGGAGCCACATTTATCACGAATGATTGAAGTGTCTTCTCCTCAAATCGGTCGGAATGTGGAGCGTATATGGATGATATCGATCGTTAAGTCGCAAAAAGGTTCCGACCTGCTTGCGACCTCGCGAAACATTTGCCAACCTCGGAAGATGCGATATCAAGCTCAATCCGTCAAAGTGCACATTCGGAGTTCACGGAGAAAATTACTCGGTTTTCGTTTCGAGCGAGGAATCGGCGCTAATCGAAGAAGATCGGCACTATTCTCCGAATGAAGCATACAATGCGAGTGCACGGCGTCCAAAGCTAGCTGGATGCTTGGCGCTTTAAGTCGATTCATCTCACGACTCGGTGAAAAGGCATTACCCTTCTACGTGATGAAGAAGGCTGACAAGTTCGAGTGGACTCGGAAGCTGATGCAGCGTTTGCGAGCTAAAAGCTACTGCTCTCCACCGGCGGTGCTTGCTGCTCCAATCAGCAAAGAACCTCTGTTGCTTTACATCGCAGCCCTTTGGACAAGTTATCGAGTTACGTACTTACGGTCGGCGGGAAGAGGAAGGAAAGGCCTTCAAAGTTCAGCGCCGGTGTATTATTTTCGAAGTCTTGACTCCATCCAGCGAGAGATATCCTCATTATCGAAGCTTGTGTATGGTATATACATGACCACAAAGAAGGTTGCTCACTATTTCTCGATCATTCCATCACGATCGTCGTGACGCTCCTTT
>JAHHZJ010001690.1:0-35144 GCA_021437245.1 Aegilops speltoides
GATAACTTCGGTTACAAAACATGATCATCTCATACAATAAAATATAGCATCACGCCTTGACCATATCACATCACAACATGCCCCGCAAAAACAAGTTAGACGCCCTCTACTTTGTTGTTGCAAATTTTACGTGGCTGCTACGGGCTTAAGCAAGAACCAGTCTCACCTACGCATCAAAACCACAACGATACTTCGTCAAATAGACTCGTTTAACCTTCTTCAAGGACCGGCGTAGTCACACTCGGTTCAACTAAAGTGAGAGAGACAGCACCCACCGGTCACCTTTAAGCAACGAGTGCTCGAGCGGTGAAACCAGTCTCGCGTAAGCGCACGCTGGCGTAATGTCGGTGCAGGCCGCTTCATCTCACAATACCGCTGAACCAAAGTATGACATGTCTGGTAGGTAGTATGACTTGTATCGCCCACAACTCACTTGTGTTCTACTCGTGCAAAACATCAAACCATAAAACCTAGGCTCGATACCACTGTTGGGGAACGAGTAATTTCAAAAATTTTCCTACGCACACGCAAGATCATGGTGATGAATAGCAACGAGAGGGAGAGTGTTGTCTACATACCCTTGTAGACCCGGCGAAGCGATCACAACGTAGAGGAAGTAGTCGACGTTCTCCTCGCGATCCGACCGATCCCGGCGCCGTTACTCGACGCCCGAGTTCTTGACACACGACAGCTCGATGACGCCCTCAGACTCGATCCAGCCGAGTGTCGAGGGAGAGTTCCACAAGACGACGGGCAGGACGATCTTGATGTTTCACGGTGCGAGGCTTCGCTTAAGCTTCATGACGGTATAACCGAGGTGGAATATGGTGGAGGGGGCACCGACACGGCTAAGGAACGATCTCACGATCAACTTGTGTGTCCCAAGGTGCCCCCGCCTCAGATATAAAGGAGCCGGGGAAGGGGGCGGCCAAAGGAGGCGCTACTGGGAGTCCTACTCCTCTCGAGTAGGATTCCCCCAATCCTAGTTGGACTAGGATTCCGGAGGGGGAAAAGAGAGAGGGGGCCCCTTCTCCTAGTCCTAGTAGGACTAGGGAAGGGGGAGGGCCACGCCACTAGGGCTGGCCCTTTCTCCTTTCCACCAAGGCCCATCGAGGCCCATTTACCTCCCGGGGTTCCAGAACCTCCTGTACTCTAGAATTCCGTTGCCGTCGGAACCATTCCGAACTCCAAACATAGGCTTCCAATATATCAATCTTTATGTCTCGACCATTCCGAGACTCCTCGTCATGTCCGTGATCACATCCGGACTCCAACTTCTTCGGTACATCAAAATACATAAACTCATAATAACTATCATCGAAACCTTGCGTGCGG
Organism: Aegilops speltoides; assembly: GCA_021437245.1. Taxonomy (NCBI): domain Eukaryota; kingdom Viridiplantae; phylum Streptophyta; class Magnoliopsida; order Poales; family Poaceae; genus Aegilops; species Aegilops speltoides. The sequence continues at coordinate 1,336 of JAHHZJ010001690.1, forward strand.
ACCCTACGGTTCGAGAACAATGTAGACATGACCTAGAACTATTCACGGTCAATAACCAACAGCGGGACCTGGATGCCCATATTGGTTCCTACATATTCTACGAAGATCTTTATCGGTCAGACCGCATAACAACATACGTTGTTCCTTTGTCATCGATGCGTTACTTGCCCGAGATTCGATCGTCGGTATCCAATACCTAGTTCAATCTCGTTACCGCATGTCTCTTTACTCGTTCCGTAATACATCATCTCACAACTAACTCATTAGTTGTAGTGCTTGCAAGGCTTCGATGATGTGCATTACCGAGAGGGCCAGAGATACCTCTCCGACTATCGGAGTGACAAAACCTAATCTCGAAATACGCCAACCCAACATCCGCCTTTGGATACACCTGTAGTACTCCTTTATAATCACCCGATTACGTTGTGACGCTTGGTAGCACCCAAAGTGTTCCTCCGTAAACGGAGTTGCATAATCTCATAGTTACGGGAACATGTATAAGTCATGGATAAAAGCAAGTAGCAACATACTAAACGATCGTGTGCTAAGCTAAGGGAATGGGTCATGTCAATCAGATCATTCTACTAATGATGTGACCTCATTAATCAAATAACAACTCCTTTGTCCATGGTTAGGAAACATAACCATCTTTGATTAACAAGCTAGTCTAGCAGAGGCATACTAGTGACATGTTGTTTTGTCTATGCATTCACACATGTATCATGTTTCCGGTTAATACAATTATAGCATGAATGATAAACATTTATCATGAAATAAGGAAATAAATAATAACTTTATTATTGCCTCTAGGGCATATTTCCTTCAAGTTGTTCTTTTGTGCCACCCTCTCTTTAGCCAGATCTGTTATCTTTTTATCTTCCTTGCCTTTAAGCCTAGTGCATCTTCTCAGTTCCTCCTCATCTTGTGACTCAAGCTCTCCTATCCCAGCTTTTTTGATTTTGGTCTCAAAAGACTCAGTCTCCTGACTAGCAGTGTAATCTACAGGTTCAATATATCCTAGGCCCACTGCATGTTCCATCAGTTCCAACTCTGACAGTCCCCCTCCATTCTCCTTATTACCTTCTACACCAGCTTCTTCTCTCCCGAGTTCTCCTTCTCATTTTCACCCTCAATGTGTTTTTCTCCTTTGGGATCCTCTCCCTCTTCACTACCCTTCAAATTGATTTGCAAAAGCTCATCTTGTCTCTTAACTTCCTCTCCAAAGATTTCCTAATAATATCCATTTCCTTCCTCTTCTTTTCTTCTAGCATCAGTTGAGTCATTCTGTCTTGCCGCCAACTCCTCCGCTTCTTTGTAACCTGGCTTTTAAGCTCTCTTCTTCTTCTTTCTTCTCCCCACAAGTCCTACATCTGCCTTTTCCTTGACCATCTCCTTCCTCTGGGACTCTCCCCCCTTTTCCAGAACCACCTGTTCATATTGCTTCAAGCCCAAGCTCCCCAGACTGACCAATGCCTGTGTGTGTTCAGATTGTTTGCTTTTTTTTCAGACCTCCTTCTCCCTTTGTGCTTCATAACTTTCTGTGTCCAAGTAATCAAAGGTTTTTCTTTTATTGCCCTCCTCCATTTTATACCAACCCCGCTCACCTTGTGATCAAACTCAAATCCAATATCATACAACAACAAATCCTTGGTAGTAATTTCGTGCCAACAGGAATCTTATGCGATCTCTAATCCCAACTTTCACCCTAACATCTTCTTTTGAGTGAATATGTTCAACATCTACTTCAACCATCGGCCCCAAAGCGTAACCAATTTCACATATTCCCAAATAGTGTCTCAGTTGTCGGGACCCCCACATTTTAATCCAAAGCGAAAAGTGCTTCCCTTTAGCTCTGCTCATCTGGACTCCAAAATCAACCTCCACCACCGCTCCAAAGGCTCAACAGAGTAAATTTGCCAAAGTTTTTCAGCTCCACTAGCTTAGCTTTACTGGGAATCTCATGAGGAAGGTAGTGGGGCTTTGAAACTTTGCTCTCCGTGTCCACCCCAATCAAACATTTTGTTGAACCCATATGTCACTGTTGTATCATTAAGTCTGCCCTTCATGTACAAATACCAAAGCCATAGGGTTAATGTGTTCAAGCAGCTGCAATTTCTTTAGTGTTTTGAATCAGCAGACAGCCCAGCCCTCTAGCCCCATATCCCACATATTTTGCCACTGGTTTGGGCTGTTTCAGATGGTACATTCTCAAGATGTGTGTTGGTCTTTGACACACCACACAAAACACCTTGTTTTTGCAATCACTTTTCACATGTCCTGTTCCTTACACTTTATGCGTAAAAGCTCTTTTGGATTTGCGTCTCCTTCTTCTTAATTGTTTCCTTCGTCCCTCCACTGCATTAGCCTGTTGCATCGTGGTCTCTGCTTTGGCATGTTAGACAGAAGAATTGATCTTGTTGTGCCAATTGCTCTTGAGGTACTAATCCAAACTGCCCCAAACCCATTCCCACGGCACCAACCGAGGGAAATTAGTGTTGCTCATCACAGGAAACCACCGCCATCTGCACTTGCCCTCGAGCCCCCAATCCTGCAGTAATTCCGGGCCCACCATCTTGTCTATTTTCCTTTCGCTAACCTGAAATCTATCTTGTTGATTCCCCCTCTATCGCTGCCCAACCCGCCAAAGTTATTATCTCCTCTCTTCCATTTCCTCTGAGTTTCCTTCACCACCGAGCCACTCATTGTTAGTACTGCACCCTCCTCTGAAGCCACCCTCTGCTTTCTCCAACCATATCCCTCTACCTCTCTCTCATCCTGCCTGCCGAAACCCCTTCCAAACTGATCAGATCTGCCATAGAAATTACCTCTCCCTCCTTGATAATTTCCCCTACCAGCCCTCGGCCTCCAATTCTCTTGCCTTCCGGCCATGCCTTCTTCTTCTTCTTCTTTTTCCCAGGATTGGCCTCCTCCCCTTCCCTGATCTTCTTCTTCGCCAGCCGCCAGGAGCTTTTTAGGGTTGGGGGAGTGAAGGAAGTCTGGTTCAGGGACGCAGGTGGGAATCCCCCCTGTATATATAGTCCCATTTCTACCTGGGCTTTCCTGAAGCCACTCACTCACGGGCCTCTTTGCAACCAGGCCCGACTGGCCCATCTTCTTTCCCCACACTCCATCTCCCTTTTCCCTCTGTTTCCCACCAATCTCAACACTTTCTTCAGTATAAGCAGGCTGAAATTCTGCCATGGCTTCCTCCAGATTAACATTTGTCGGAATATTATCAATTTCTGTATATTTTCGGGGTAGAAATCCAACATTCCCAGGAATGCCTCTATCTAAATCCTCCCCCATGATATTTCCAACATTCCCATATATTTCCTCAATGTCTGTCAAATATTCTGGCATTCTAGGTAGATCCCAGACCCTGGGTATCTTATCCCTAATTTTCACTAAAGCCATATCCACTTTTTGCTTATGTAAATCTCCCCAACTAGGAGAATCTACATGAGTCAACCCACTGAATCGCATCATATGCACTTTTTCCTCTTTGAGCAGGAGACTCGAACATACACATTCATCTTTTTCTCAATCTACGATTAGCTCGTCTGATTCGACGTTTAGTATCAATTTCTCCCCAACCCTCCCTATTATCATAGGTGCAAGCCAGGTAAGTAGACGGGCTCTGAAATTTAGTACCTGATCTATTGGAGCCCTCACCAGAAGCATCATCTGAATCCTCACTGGCTAGCATCCAAAAACGGTTGCCAGCCAGCGAGGCCTTCAGGCTCTGCTTCCGGCGAGGCGAGCAGAGCGGCGAGGCGCTAGCACCTCCGGAGTCGACGAAGCCGTGGCGAGGCGAGCAGAACGGCGCCGCTCCCCAATCTCCTCCTGCGGCGGCTGGGCCACCGGATCCTCGCTGATCACGATCGGGGCCAGAGCCGTCCCTGGGGCAGGTAGGGCGAGCACCCCCTCCCGTGGAAGGAGCGCCGATCCCCTCATGGCAGGGCGAGATTTTTGTCGCCAAGATGGTGAAGGCCACCCACTTCCTCGCCATCGCCCACCGGCGAATCCGCCGATCCGCCGCCCACATCAAGACTGCAGCGGGTGCTTGCGCCTCCTCGCCCAAACAAGGATCTCTCCTCCGTCTCGCCGATTCTCCACTATTGCCTCCGCCTCCGATACATCTCGCTTGCTCAAGTACCACCCCAATCTCCTCGGTGGGATCCGCAGCGCGCATCCCGCCCGCGAACTGCGAAGCTTTTCTCGCTGATCTCCACCATCTCCGCCGCAAGCTCGACCGACCGGGGGAGGAGGTGAGGTAGGTGAGTGTGGGGGGGAAGCGGGGCGTGAAGACGAGCGCCTGATTTTAATCCCCCCTGCCTTAATTGCTTCCCCGTCTCCCCCGATTCCACCATCGCCGCCCCCCGGAACCAATCCTCCGCCGGTGACGTGCTCCTCGATGTGCGCGACGTGACACGGGAACACAACCGCTACCCCCGGCCGCAGCGTGCACCCACCTCCCGATCTCCTGTCAACCGTATATCCGCGCCCATCAACGAGCGAGATCGTCGACGTATGCTGATGTACCACCACCACGCCGCGGTGCAGCTTTGGATGCGCCACCGATTTTAGATCGGCGGCGAACCTCACCGGCCACCGCACCGCCGCGACATCGCCAATTTCGCCGCGCGAGGAGTCACGACGCGTCGCCATCCGTCGCTCCGAGTCGCCGTTTTTTTTTTTTTGCATAGACGCTTGTTGCATTGGCCGTTTGGCAACAGAAATGATAGTGGTAATGTTAACGTAATCAGATCACAGTGTTCAAGGGGGTGTAATGAGTTTTTTTTCAAGTTTGTTTGGTTCACGTCCGGGTAAAGGAGCTGCTCCGATCTCTGCAGGGACTCAAAGGGGATAGGGGAGGCACCGGTGCCGGACTCAAACGGGATTGGAGAGGCAGCAGACTCAAAGGGGAATGGGGAGGCATTGGCGCCGGATTAAAAAGGGATTGGGCAAGTGGCGGCGGATGAGAATGATTTGACCTTTTTGTTTCTAAAGTTGTAAGTCTATTTCGGATATGAATTTTTATTACATAGTGCATGTATGTTTTGTGCACATGCTAAATTATTTTCAGATATTTTGAACACTTGTAGTTGTTGAGTACTCCCTCTGTACCGTAATAGTTGTCGCTGGAGTAGCTCAAGTTGTCGCTGGAGTAGCTGAACTTGAGCTACTCCAGCGACAACTATTATGGTACAGAGGGAGTACATTTTAGCCCTAAAAGGCACGTCCAAAGGTTGTAAAAAATGTTCCAAAATTAGGTTTTAGGTTGATACGGCATCAATCTAATAAAAACTAGCTATAAGAACTAACAAGTCACTAAATGGCCAATGCAGAGGGTTATAGGAAATCACATGGCAGTAAGGGGAAGATATTGCATGGCAAAAAGGAAGGTGCAACATTTTCTGGGCAAAATAAAAATGTACTTTGCTAAAATAAATTAATGTATGGCACTAGAAAAGTTTTCCTCGTCAGCCGGCCAGAGTAACAAGAACAGCTAAATTAGCCAATTGCTCCAGAGCCATTTCAATCCAGTCATCTCAAGGTACAGTCAGACTTAAATTTATATACATGACACTTAATTAAGTACACTTCTTTGTTTACAAAATTATATGCTATAGATAGTTCACAGTTACACACAACAAAGTCGCGAAGCAGAACCAAGTCGTCTGTCACAGGTTTGCCTTTCGTTAGTTTATGGGTAAGTAAATTAGTAATGTTAGCACTTCAAAATCCCCCATTCTCATCACAGAAACCGGAGATCCATATTAGTAGCTCTTACGAAGAGCCAACTGAAGTAAATGGGCTTCAAGACGCCGCCCTTCCATAGCATATGGATGCTAAGTACAGATTTTTTGACCATTTTTCCTGCAAGCAGATTGATCAGCTGGTGAATACATTTCTTATTTGGAACTTAGACTTTATACTCCATCTGTTTCTAAATATAAGCCTTTTTAAAGATTTCAATACGGACTATATATGGATGTATATGTGTAGATTCACTCATTTTGCTCTGCATGTAGTCCATATTGGAATCTCTAAAAGGGATTATATTTAGGAACGGAAGGAGTACAATATAAGCAGGAAAGATAAGTCACCTTCACATGCTGGCTCGGGAAAGCAGATGTTCTTAGCGTCTCCTGTGTTTCATCATTAGGCTTTCGCCTAGGTATGCTCAAGATAAATGCAGCCTGGTCCAAGGTGGCAGCTGTTGCAGTGATGCGATAACCATTATCCCATCGTTGATGGATGCCCTCACTTGGATATAAGAAATCTAGCTCCACTACCTGCAACGGAAAAAGGTTTCTTCAGATCCTCACAAATCAAGGTATACATTCATAAAGATCTTAAATTCTTTTAAAAGTCCCCTCAAAATAAAATTATTGTAAGATTCACTTCACAATAACTGATTCCGAAACTAAAGTTCATTGCACTTTGAAAGGCTTGTAAATGAAGAATGCACGTACCTGGTCTGAGAAACCAGCATTTCGGGACATGACGACTGCCCATCGACTTCCAGCTGTAGCCATGGATGTGACATAGAAGCCCTCCTTCCACTTTTTGTTTATCCATTTGAATGGAAATGCGTCACTTACTTTGTAGGATTGCTGTGCATACGTCGTTCCTGGAGATAATACTTAAAGTCAGTTCTTGTCCATAAATACCAGGAGCCAATATTCCAACATTCAACTGTTTCCACTTTGATAAGATACAGCGAGCTGAAAGCTAAATATAGCTGTGACACTTTCTGAATGCCTAAATGCATCATTATTGGCATATCTCACCTCACCTAGCATTGTTTGGGCAGAAAGTGGAAACACTAAGTTGTTGTTTGGATAGCAAACATTAGCGTTTTTACATTATTTTTAGCAAAACTAGTTTTACTAAATTTTCTGTTAGTAATCAGTTTATAGAAGATTAGGTTTAGTTGGAAGTGTGTTTGTTCAGTTCCTTATTTGGATAATGATTCAGACTATTTGTCTTCTCCCGTGATCTTCTCATTCTCCCGTGACATTCCGTCGAGGTACATGTACAGGAGAGCTGGCTGGTCGATCTCACCGGACGGCCGCGTATAGGCGCATGTAGAAGCTAGCTACCGAGGCAAGCAACTGGATCGATTTGATCCGCCGACTGCGGAACACACGTACGCTAATGCTCAAGGAGTTGACCTCAGCGGCGGTGACGACCAGGGCGGACAGCACAGAGAAAGCAGAGGCTAGAGGAGGACGGCCTCGAGGTGAGCTCGTCGCGACTGTCTTCATCTGCCTGGCGTCGGTCACCGGTGTCTGCAGCTTCTCTTGTTCAGCTGATGAACGTGCCCACAAGGATTAGCAAGAGAGATATGTGAATCACATTTTTAGAAAACAACTAATAGTCGTTTTTCTACAAACACGAAACTCCGGGTTTCTGAGAATCCAGTTTTGCATATCTATGGATTAGTTAGAGTAGCCAAACATGATTTAGTCCTTTTTCGGTAACATGATTTAGTCTGCTAAATCGTTTTTCTGTTCTATATAGAACGGATTCTCTATGTTTCACTTATCCAAACAACCCCTAAAAGGTATATCCGTATGTGTCCAAATGGTTCCGCGGCAATCTTTGTGTATAGCCTGTTATGGCCAAAAGGTTGAATTTGTAGGGCATTTTAAAATGCATTGCCATGTAACCAGATTGGCACTTATTCGGCCTATTAAACGTACTTCGGGCAAAAGCAGAAATTTAACAAAATATGTATGTTGGAGTAGATTTTAAAGATCAGTTTTGGTAGTCAGCATCAGATCACAGAATGGTGACCTGGGAACCAAGCATGCAAGCGGCAGTCCAGCTATCAAGTTGAATAATAATATTACCTCTTGACATGATCACTAAAGAACTTCCACTGTTCGCACCAGCCAACGCAGTGATATAGTAATTCTCTCCCACTGCTCCAGGATCCATTCCTAACATAGCACAAGCAAGTTAATAGCTATAAAAACACAATACAACACGAATGGCAAACAAGATCTCATTGAACAATTGGTAAGTATTTTTACTCAACGATAAACAGAGAAAGATACATCTGGAAGCAGGATGGCCTGAATTAATTGCTCACCTTGTGAAGGAAATGTTGAGAAATTTCATATACTTGAGCAGTAAAACCGGTGCCAGCATCCATTATTAAAGCCCACAGGTTTGCGGAAGAGGAAACTGAACTTATAAACAAGCCATCTTCATTTCCTTTCAGAATATGTTGCACTAATCTATCATCTGCAACATTATAGTGGTACCTGGAAAATAAATGTAATAACACAGTGAAAAATTCTCTTGAGACCTTACTACTACTATAAAGAAGATAAGCGCCAAGCAAACCTCTGTTTCATAGGCCGCCGGGCACTGTAGACACTAATCCACTGAGTTGCTGGCATTCCCATTCTAATCTTCTTCTTAGGTTGCTCATCATCTTCCTCTGCTATGAGACGGCCCCGCTTCTGACCGACCTGATATATTAGCTGGTAGCAATCCAATAAAGTATTAGGCAGCATTTTTGCAACCTATGCTAGCTTGCAAAAGCGTCTTATATTGTGGGACGGAGGGAGTAAATAAAAGGAGGTGACTTGCAACATGCAACCGGGAAACTGTAAATATATAGGATACGTTGCTCAACTTAACAGTTCAAAACAAATTCAATGCATGACACAACATATTCATACATGGAATACCACTGTCCCAACTTTTAAAATACAAATGACTTCATGTGGTCTATAGTGGCACAACATGATGTTTTAGTCCTATGTACATAATCAACATTTGAAATTTTATACTACAAAAATAAAATAGACAGGAAAAAGTTCAATGGAAGATCCAAAACTGAGTAAATCCAATCTACAAAATCAACAAGAACAATCAACTGAAATTCTTGGTAAGTAATTATGTTTCTAATGGTGACATGGACAAGTCCTTAAAGTTCATGAAGATGGTAAGTAGTAAGAATTGAAGTTAACAGAAAATGTACTTTCTGAGCACCATCTGTGTTTATTGGCCTGGTATCTGGATGAGGACCAACAATGCCATCAAAAAGAGAGATGCACTTGGCGTAATTGGGTTCTTCGTCAAACTTCAAGTTCACAACATACTCAACAAAGTGTCGAAAAGACTGTGGACAAATGCCACACAGAGATTCTGGGGAGGTGGACATCTTTTTCTTGCTGACAAGAAAACCTTTGTTGTCTCCCTGAATAAGAACAAACGAAAACTTAGAAATAGAAACAGGAGTAAGAAGAAAAGAAGCTCCAACACCAAAATAAATTAACCTGGTAGCCTTGCCAAGGTAGGCGGCCACGGAGAAGAAAAATAAGTGTGTATGCGAGGGATTCAAGGTCATCTCTCCTACTTCCAGTTCTTCCCAAGTGAGCATGCACACTAGCATAACGAACAGTTCCCCTGTTCACAAGAGCAGACAAGAAGGAAAAGATTATGTCAATTACAAAGAGTGCACGAAATGAAGTGCATCATAAATATATTTCCATGCGAACCTAAATACATCAGGTCTCTGGTCGTATTCAATGTGCCCGTTACCAGCACCCTTCCATTTCGTAGCTGTGTTAGTACAAAATGATAGGTTAACATAAGTAACATAAATATTTTATACCAAATAGACGTCATATAAAAGTGGAATATGATTATGAATTACCCAGTCCAAGATCAACAAGAAAAAGTTTCTTCTCTTCCAGGGTACCACACGGACCAAGCAGAAAGTTCTCAGGTTTCACATCACCGTGGACATACCTGTCATATACTGTATTGTTAGCCAGAAATTCACAAGCACTATGCAAGACCCCATCTGAAGAATGGAGCACCAAATTACCCTTTTGAGTGCATCTTTTCCAGTATGGAGATGGCTTCTATAGCTATACAGGCAACCATTTCAACAGACATCCTACAACAGATACCACAACTGGATATAATTGAACCGTTGCATATGAACTGTGAAAAATAATTATAAACAGTGAGCAGATACTCACGAATGGGAATTATTATTCCAAACATCCCACAGGCTTGGTCCCAACATATCCATAACCTGCATAAACACCAAATAGGATTGCATAAAAGCAAGTTTGTTGATAGTTACTTAAGGAAAGGAATAAAACAAATCTCCACCAAACAATGGCTGAGTGGATGTTTGGAAGTTATAAAACACAAACTTTGTAGGACCCCATACCAAAGAGGGCCCACATACACAAGTACAATTGAACTGTTTTGGGTAATGTTCCACTATGTACGGAGAATGAACAGCACATGATCCGTTACCATGATGTAAAACTCGCCCTGCTTTCCTTTGTAATGTACCCGTGGGACACCATGATTTCCACTAAGAGTGCTGCAAGAGGTAGGTTTAACATAAGCAAAAGAAGGTACAATATATCCAACTAATAACTTGCCAAAAAAATACATCGAAGAGAAACAGAACCAAAAATCAACTACTCACTTGTAAACCTGCCACTCAGATGGAGCTCCATAATTGCAACCTTTGCTGGTTCGATGTTCAAACTTTAATGCAACCTGACAGATAAAAAACGCTTCAGTACCAGATGGCATCAGTTCTAGCAACACGTCAAACCTTCCAAGAGATATAATGACCTCCAAAGCATTTGCACCAGGGTTTCTATCACCAAGACTGGGAGAGGAAACACGTCGACCAACATATACTTGTCCAAATCCACCCTTTCCAAGCTTCCTTCCAAGCTTATAGGTTGGTGAATTTCCAATTTGCACCTAAACCAATAGATGAATAAAGGATTATCTTGCAGTCACAAACATAACATGTGCAGGAGTGACACTATTTTCCAGATTTAGAAGCGCCTCCCCCACCCCCACCCGACCCCCATCCCAGACGGCCCCTGGCCTTTATACATGATGTAAAACGAAATGTAGATGCATAAAAGGATTGAAGTGAATATTGCGTCACTGTTACAAGCAAACCATATATTTGATATTTCCATTTCATAGCAGCTACAGTGCGGCTATACATAGCGCGCATACAAGTGAAACCTCTTTTAGATTCTTGCAGCCATAGAAAAATATCTTACACCTGCATAATACCAATAGGTTCACCACAGCACAGCACAACACCCAATTCGAATTGCAACTAGATTTTAGCTGTAATACTGAACTAGGCAAATTTAACAAAAACAGGAAACAAAATAATGAAAACAGAGTCGAAAAACCAGCCACAAAACTATAGAACTAACGTACAAGGTTGAAAAATGCACAAAACCTAGATGGACAAAGGCACAGATCCAGTAGGTTAGATCGACAAATGACCACTCCTGGACATGGCAAAAACAGCAATTTAAGCCTAGGGAACTCATCTCAACAGTGGAGCATTATAAAGCAAACAGCAACGGGACAGGGGGTCATATGTACTCCCTCCGTTCCAAAATAGATGACCCAACTTTGTACTAACTTTGTACTAAAATTAGTACAAAGTTGAGTCATCTATTTTGGAACGGAGGGAGTAATAATCAACATAAACAATATTCACTGAATGCAGGCTGTGCACACCAGAAATGGTACATTCGGCAGCATGTCCAGCCAACATGTTGCCTACTGCATGCACAACATTATGTACAAAGAAAAATAATAATTATATATAGCCAGTATTTAGGTTGGATTTTCTGACAATAATGAAGCAGAAAGTCACAGCACCCTAGACACACTAGGTGACCAAAGAAAAATGCAAAGAACTGGCAAAACAGGCAGCAGCTATGAAAACTCCACGTTAACTCATACTGATGTCCCACATTTACATAACAAGTACTCCCTCCAACCAAAATAGTTGTCGTGATTTTAAGTTCAAAGTGGTTTTAGTTCAAATTTTAACTAAAACCACGACAAGTATTTTGGAACGGAGGCAGTGCTTTTTGTATATATTCAAACTTCGAGAAGAGAAACAGACAGTTGACCAAAAAACAAACAGATGTATCCACTTCTTTCGGCTAAGATCCTAGCAACTGTTTGATGAACTAGGACCAGTAGTTACAATTTCAGCTCTTCTGATGCCACTTCTCACCGCTCATAGCTCTAACCTAGATCAGACATTTCAATCCTACTATAACATTATACTTGGAAACACAGGAATCCTACTCTAATCGTTTAACGATTAATCCACACCTTGGGGGGATATATCCTCAACATAAAGAGATATACTCTTTGTAATACTACGCCCAGCGCTCCATTTTTTATCATGGCAGCCTAAGAGAGATTTCCTCTTCTTCTTTTTTTGCGGTTGAGCCTAAGAGAGATTTTCAGCGTCATTGTCTCAGGGAGCGGCGCAGGAGGTATCCCAGCTAATTTATTGTAGATACACAGCCACTAGAGCAACTTATAACTACACAAGCATACTATCTCACCGTCCTCCGAGTGAGGTTACCAAATTCGATCCACGATCCACAAATTCCAGCGTCTAATCAAGCAAGTAGAACCCTAGGCGCTACCAATTTTCCACGAACATCTAAAGTAGAGGCAGCCTAGGAGATACCATACCGTCTCAGGGAGCGGCGCCGAGTTGCCGTCGTCGCCAGCGCCGGGGCCCGGGGCGGGGCCGGCGATTCCCTTATCACCGCTCTCGAACTCGTCCATCTGTCACCCCTCCTCGCGCTGCTGCGACTCAGGAAGTGCGGATACCTCGCGGCTCGTGGATCGGCTTCCGGATTCCGCGGCTGCTTCTGCTTTCCACGGCCTCGGCGCGCGCCACCGTGGGGCACTGGCAAGCCTCAACGGCGTAGCCCCATGCGCTCCCTGGAGGCAACGAGATCGGACGGGCGCTAGGCGAGTATCGGCAGCGGCTCAGTTGTACTGGGTCGAAGTTTGGCCTACGGCGGTGGATGAGGTGGTCGGCGACGACGGGAGGGGAAGACACGGGGAGGTCGAGGTCTGGAGCAAGGGGAAGGAGGGCACCGAAAAAATCCTACAGCAAATTCCTCGTGGTGCTACCATATGATGTGCGTCTTCCGAGAAAGATCGCGTAGATCTCATTTACGTCTTCGATGAAAAATACAGCCTCTATATAGGATTTGGATAGTCTGGTAGACTGCTCCGGACTACTAGGTTATTTAGATGTATAGAAATAAAAATATACTACTTTAAACTAGGTTACTTAGATGTATAGCAACAAAAATATACTTTATACACTATACGGTATATCTCTGAGCAAAGAACGTCCCCATGTCTAGATTCGGTCATTGATCGGTGTAGACAGCGTCCTCAGTGTCGCTCCTCTGTTGGGAGCCTCTTTTTTTGGAGAGTCGGCTTGGAGGTCCACTTATGGTTTATTTGGTGCTCACCGCGGTTCTATCTTACTCTTCAGGGGCGCTATGTACACTATTGCAGGTGTCCAAGATGATGGCTTTTTGGGGGCTATCCGAGTCTTGCCATACACCTGCTACCTCCTTTAGGCACTCTAGGGTGGCTGGTGCGTCGGCAACGATTGTCCTTTTAAAGTTGTTGCTCTTCGGAGGTTCGGCGTTAGTCGAGACGCAGCTTTGTTGATCAATTTAGAATAGGCTCTTATGCTCTGTGGTTGTAATGTGTGCGTTCGTGTGGAGTTTATTTCGCTTCTCACCGTGTTATGGTGGGAGCGGATCTGCCTTTCTTCTAACTTATCATCTACCTTCTATAAAGTTAAGGCACACAATTTGCATGCTCTCGAGAAAAAAAAAACGTCTCATGTCTCTACTAAAAAGTCCTTCCTTCTTTATCGCTTTGATTTTTTTATGAATCCGTTGATGCATGCAATTCAGTTCGGGATTAGAGTCACAAGATTTCCGATTCAAGACCCAACTAGCATACTTGAATTGGTCAGTTATTGAATTTGAAAACTCTAGGCTCTAATACCATATAGAGTACATACAACAACGGGCGACGAAGAAGACGGGCGGCTAGCGATCGCTAGGTTGCCAATAGGGTTAGGGTCTTGTCGCGGGGGTGGTGTTACTTCGGTGGTGATCATGGTGGCGACAGTGCTTCCTTGGTCATTGATCAGCTACAAGCTTCTCCTCCATGCCTGGTCATGCCAAAGAAAGCAAGTCGAGGGATGGCTACTCCGATGAAGAAGGCTATGTTGTCACGCGAAGGCGGACGAGGGCACAACGTCTCGAGGTCATTGGCTGAGGGAAAATCAGCAAATGAAGTGGTCAGTCTCTCGACAAGGTTAGAAAGTCTTGTGCTGACGGATAAGGAAGTTGAATGCCTCATCTTTTCAGTGCCAGGGTCAGATCTACCAAAGACGGCAAAGTGGCTTGTGGGGAAAGTTTGTTCTCCACAACCGCTCAATATCAAGGCTTTTGAAAGGGTGATGCAGCAAGGGTGATTGGAAGCACGCCCTATATACAATATCCCCTAGCAATTAGATTTCAATGTTATGGTGTTGAATGATTATGATGGTAACATAAGGCCTTCGAGATGATTTTTGACAAGATAGAGACATGGGTTAGGGTGAAAGGTCTTTCAGTGTATAACTGGTGTGGGGCCTTTGGGAATGCGCTAGGGAACTGGCTTGCAGAGGTGGTAAAGGTGGGTCTGGAAGAATGGCATGGCAAGGAGGGAGCATCTAAGAGTCAGGGTAAATATTTTGGTGTACGATCCTCTTGTGGGAGGCTTTTACTTGAGATCTTCACCACAAGACAAGGTTGGGACTTAGTATGATTTTAGTTACGAGAAAATTCCGCAGTTCTATTTTGATTGTGGTAGACTGATGTATGTTGATGGTAAATGTGAGCCACCAGTGGATTATTCTTCCCAATGGGAAGAATGGTTTTGAGCCTCACGTGGCCAAAGCTCCTCACAGAAGGAATCTTCTCGTAGGTCGGCTACATCAAATGGGAGATTCTCTTTTGAAACCTCTAAATATAATGACGGTGACTATGGAGGAAGGGAGAAAGCAGTGGGATATGATAGATCTATTCGGAGCAACATGCGTCAAGATTCTCCTGCACTATTAGGGGCGTTGATCGTGAGCACCACACTAGTAGGAGCAAAAGAGGTGAACAAGAGCGGGTTAAGAACACTGATGACATTTCTGTTGGGGAACGTAGTAATTTCAAAATTTTCCTACGCACACGCAAGATCATGGTGATGCATAGCAACGAGCGGGAGATCGAGTCCACGCACTCAGAGACCAAAGCGAAGCGTTAGCACAACGCGGTTGATGTAGTCGTACGTCTTCACGATCCGACCGATCCAAGTACCGAACGTACGGCACCTCCGAGTTCAGCACACGTTCAGCTCGATGGCGTCCCGCGAACTCCGATCCAGCAGAGCTTCACGGGTGAGTTCCGTCAGCACGACGGCGTGATGACGGTGATGATGTTGCTACCGACGCAGGGCTTCGCCTAAGCACCGCTACAATATGACCGAGGTGGAATATGGTAGAGGGGGGCACCGCACACGGCTGGGAGAGATCAACAGATCAACTTGTGTGTTCATGGCGTGCCCCTTGCCTCAGTATATAAAGGAGGAGAGGAGGAGAGGTCGGTGTAGGATCGAAGAAGGTGAGAGTGTCTAGAGGGGGGGTGATTAGACTACTCGACAAGATAAAAATTATGCCTTTTGACAAAGACAAGTTTTTGGCAGATTTTGCATATCACACAAGTCAAGTGTTGTCTACATACCCAGGTAGACCCGGCGAAGCTTATCACAACGAGAGGAAGTAGTCAGACGTTTCTCTCGCTGATCCGACCGATCCCGGCACCAAGCATTCGACGCCCGAAGTTCTTGACATCGCGATAGCTCGATGACGCCCTCAGACTGATCCAGCCGAGTGTCGAGGGAGAGTTCCACAAGACGACGCAAGGCAGGACGATCTTGATATGTTTCATCACGCAGGCTTCACTTGACTTCATGACGGTATAACCGAGGTGGAATATGGTGGAGGGGGCACCTGACACGGCTAAGGAATCCATCTCACGATCAACTTGTGTGTCCTAAGGTGCCCCCGCCTCGTGATATAAAGGAGCCAGGGGAAGGCCGGGCCAAAGGATATGCTACCGGGAGTCCTACTCCTCCGAGTAGGATTCTCCCAATCCCAGTTGGACTAGGATTCCTCGGAGGGAAAGAGAGAGAGGGGGCTTCCTCTCCTAGTCCTAGTAGGACTAGGAAGGGGGAGGCGCCACGCCACTAGGGCTGGCCCCTTTCTCCTTCCACCAAGGCCCATCGAGGCTCATTTACCTCCGGGGTTCCAGAACCTCCTAAGATTCTAGCTTTCGCTGTCCTAAACCATTCCAACTCCAAACATAGGCTTCCAATATATCAATCTTTATGTCTCGACCATTCCGAGACTCTCATGTCCGTGATCACATCCGGACTCCAACTTCTTCGGTACATCAAAATACATAAACTCATAATAACTATCATCGAAACTCTTGCTGCATGGACTTACTTGCTCGAGAACAATGTAGACACGACCTAGAACTATTCACGGTCAATAACCAACAATGGGACCTGGATGCCCATATTGGTTCCTACATATTCTACGAAGATCTTTTATCGTCAGACCGCATAACAACATACGTTGTTCCTTTGTCATTTCAGTATACATTTGCCCGAGATCTCGATCGCCGGTATCCAATACCTAGTTCAATCTGCTAATCGCATGTCTCTTTACTCGCTCCAGAATACATCATCTCACAACTAACTCATTAGTTGTAGTGCTTGCAAGGCTTTTCGAGGATGCATTACCGAGAGGGCTCCAGATACCTCTCCGACTATCGGAGTGACAAAACCTAATCTCGAACACGCCAACCCAACATCGCCTTTTGATACACCTGTAGTATTTTATAATCACCCAAAGCATGCTGTGACGACTTGGTAGCACCTAAAGTGTTCCTCCGTAAACGGGAGTTGCATAATCTTACAGTTACAGTGAACATGTATAAGTCATGGATAAAAGCAAGAGCAACATACTAAACGATCGCTGGTGCTGCTGGAATGGGTCATGTCAATCGATCATTCTTATCAATGATGTGACCTCATTAATCAAATAACAACTCTTTGTCCATGGTTAGAAACATAACCATCTTTGATTAACAAGCTAGTCTAGCAGTAGAGGCATACTAGTGACATGTTGTTTTGTCTATGCATTCACACATGTATCATGTTTCCGTTATATAATTATAGCATGAATGATAAAGATTTATCATGAAATAAGGAAATAAATAATAACTTTATTATTGCCTCTAGGGCATATTTCCTTCAAGTTGTTCTTCTTTGTGCCACCTCTCTTTAGCCAGATCCTCACATCTTTTATCTTCCTTGCCTTTTAAGCCTAGTGCATCTTCCTCGGCCTCCTCATCTTGTGACTCAAGCCTCCTATCCCAAATTTTTTGATTTTGGTCTCAAAAGACTCGATTTCCCGACTAGCAGCAATCTATGTGTTCAATATATCCTAGGCCCATCTGCATGTTCCATCAGGCCCAACTCCGACAGCCCCCTCCATTCTCCTTATTACCTTCTATTAAATTGTTTTTCTCCCGAAGTTCTCCTTCTCATTTTCACCCTCAATGTGTTTTTTTCTCCGATCGGGATCCTCTCCTCTTCTTTACTACCCTTCAAATTGATTTGCAAAAGCTCATGTCGTTTTCTTAACTTCCTCTCCAAAGATTTCCTAATAATATCCATTTCCTTCCTCTTTTCTTTTCTAGCATCGCTTGAGAGCTGTTCTGCCTTTGCCGCCAACTCCTCCCGCTTTTTGTAACTCGGGTTTTAAGCTCTTCTTCTTTCTTTCTTCTCCCCCACAAGTCCTACATCCGCTTTTTTCCGACCATCTCCTTCCTCTCGACTCTCCCCTTTCCGTAACCACTGCTCATATTGCGTCAAGCCCAAGCTCCCCTGCATCGACCGAATGCCCGTGTGTGTTCAGATTGTTTGCTTTTTCTCAGCATCTTCTCTCCCTTTGTGCTTCATAACTTTCCGTGTCCAAGTAATCAAAGGTTTTTCTTTTATTGCCCTCCTCCATTTTATACCAACCTCGTCAGCCACCGTGATCCAACTCAAATCCAATATCATACAACAACAAATCCTTGGTAGTAATATCTGCAATCAGGAATCTTATGCATCTCTATGCCCATCTCTCACCCTATCATTTTTTGAGTGAATATGTTCAACATCTACTTCAACCACCGGCCCCAAAGCAGTAACCAATTTCACATATTCCCAAATAGTGTCTCAGGTCAGTTGTGTGGACCCCACATTTTAATCCAAACCGAAAGTGCAGCCTTCCCTTTAGCTCACTATCCTGACTCCAAAATCAACCTCCACCACCGCCTCCAAAGGCCCAACAGAGTAAATTTGCCAAAGTTTTTCAAACTCCACTAGCTTAGCTTTACGGGGAATCTCATGAGGAAGGTAGTGGGCTTTGAAACTTTGCTCTGTGTCCACCCCCAATCAAACATTTTGCTCAACCCATATGTCATCAAGGTGTCATTAAGTCGCCTTCATGTACAAATACCAAAGCCATAGGGTTAATGTGTTCAAGAAATGCAATTTCTTTAGTGTTTTGAATCAACAGATGCCCCAGCCCCTCTAGCCCCCATATCCCACATATTTTGCCACCGGTTTGGGCTGTTTCAGATGGTACATTCTCAAGACTCGTGTTGTTCTTTGACACACCACACAAAACACCTTGTTTTTGCAATCACTTTTCACATGTCCCCTGTTCCTTACACTTTATGCGTAAAAGTTCTTGGATTTGCGCCTCCTTCTTCTTAATTGTTTCTCTCGTCCCTCCACTGCATTAGCCTCGTTGTATCAGTGGTCTCCTGCTTTTGGCATGTTAGACAAGAAGAATTGATATCATCGCAGCCAATTGCTCTTGAGGTACTAATCCAAACTGCCTCAAACCCATTCCTAATCTGCACCAACCGAGGGAAATTAGTGTTGCTCATCACAGGGAAACCACCCGCCATCCGGTGACTTGCCCTCCGAGCCCCCTAACTCCCAGAATTCCGTGCCCACCATCTTGTCTATTTTCCTTTCGCTAACCTGAAATCTATCTTGTTGATTCCCCTCTATCGCTGCCCAACCCCAAAGTTATTATCTCCTCTCTTCCATTTCCTACAGTAGTTTCCTTCACCACCAGTAGCCACTCATCATAGTACCTGCACCTCCTCCTCAAGCCACTCTCTCTTTCTCCAACCATATCCCTCTACTCTCTCTCATCCCGCCCTCACTAAACTCCTTCCAAATCGATCAGATCTCGCCATAGAAATTACCTCCCTCCTTGATAATTTCCTACCAGCCCTCGGCCTCCACCTCTTTGCGGTTTCTACCATGCTTCTTCTTCTTCTTCTTCTTTTTCCTGTGATTGGCCTCCTCCTTCCCTCGATCTTCTTCTTCGCCACCGCCAGAGCTTTTTAGGGTTAGGAGAGAAGGAAGTCTGGTTCGTGGACGCAGGGGAACTTCATATATATAGTCCCATTTCTACTGGGCTCCTAAGCCACCACCACCTGGGCTTTTTGCAACCAGGCCCGACCGGCCCATCTTCTTTCCCCACACTCCATCTCCCTTCTCCTCTGCTTTCCCACCAATCTCAACACACTCTTCAAGATAAGGTGCTGAAATTCTGCCATGGCTTCCTCCAGATTAACATTTGTCTAATATTATCAATTTCTGATATTTTCAGAAATCCAACATTCCTGTGAATGCCTCTATCTAAATCCTCCCCATGATATTTCCAACATTCCCATATATTTCCTCAATGTCCCACAAATATTCTCGCATTCTAGGTAGATCCTGCACTCGGGTATCTTATCCCTAATTTTCACTAAAGCCATATCCACTTTTTGCTTATGTAAATCAACTAACTAGGAGAATCTACATGAGTCAACCCACTGAACTCGCATCATATGCACTTTTTCCTCTTTGAGCAGGAGACTTAACATACACATTCATCTTTTTTCTCAATCTACGATTAGCCTGCCTGATTCGACGCTTAGTATCAATTTCTCCCCAACCTCCCTATTATCATAGGTGCAAGCCGTAAGTAGACTCGCTCAAATTTAGCACCGATCTATTGGAGCCCTCACTGTACATCATCTCGAATCCTCACTGCTAGCATCCAAAAACGGTTGCTACCAACAGGCCTTCAGCCTGCTTCGGGCGAGGCGAGCAGAGCGGAAGAGGCGCTTAGCACCTCCGAGTCGACGGTTGCATGAGGCGAAGCGCACCGGCGCCATCACCTCAAGGCGGCTGGGCCACTGGATCCTCGCTGATCACGATCGGGGCTGAGCCAGTCCCTGGGGGTGGTAGGGCGAGCACCCTCCTGGAAGGAGCCTGATCCCTCATGGCAGGGCGCGATTTGCCGCCAAGATGGTGAAGGCCACCCACTTCTCGCCATCGCCTCACCGGCGAATCTACTCGATCCGCCGCCACATCGCAGACTCTCAGCGGTGCTGCCTCCTCGCCCAAACAAGGATCTCCTCCGCCTCCGCACGATTTTCCACTATCGCCTCCGCCACCGATACATCTCGCTATTGTTTCAACTCACTACCACTCCCCCAATCTCACTGATCCGCAGCGCGCAAGATCCTCGCCACAACTCGCTTTTTCTCGCTGATCTCCACCATCTCCGCTGCAGCTCGACCGACCGGGGAGGAGGTGAGGTAGGTGAGTGGGGGAAGCGCGTGAAGACGAAGGCTGATTTAATCCCCGCTTAATTGCTTCCCCTCCTCCCGATTCCACCATCGCCGCTTCGAACTAATCTCCGCCGTGACGTGCTCTCGATGCGCGATGTGACATCGGAACACAACCGCTACCCCGGCCGCAGCGTGCACCCACTCTCCCGATCTCTCTCAACTCAGAGTATCCGCGCATATCAACGAGGTAGAGATTGCCGACGATGCCGATGTAATTAACCACCACGCCAAGGTGTGCTTTTGATGCGCTTAATATTTTAGATCGGCGGCGAACCTCACCGCCACCGCGACCGCAAGGACATCGCTTAATTTCGCGCCATGAGGAGTCACGACGCCGCCATCCGTCCGCCTCCAGTCGCTGCTGCATAGACGCTTGTTGCATTGGCTGTTTGGCAACAGAAATGATAGTGGTAATGTTAACGTAATCAGATCACAGTGTTCAAGGGGTGTAATGAGTTTTTTTCAAGTTTGTTTGGTCACGTCCGGGCAAAGGAGCTGCCTGATCTCTGCAGGGACTCAAAGGATAGGGAGGCACCGGTGCCGGACTCAAACGGGATTGGAGAGGCAGCAGACTCAAAGAGGAATGGGGAGGCATTGGCGCCGGATTAAAAAGGGATTGGGCAAGTGGCGGCGGATGAGAATGATTTGACCTTTTTGTTTCTAAAGTTGTAAGTCTATTTCGGATATGAATTTTTATTACATAGTGCATGTATGTTTTGTGCACATGCTAAATTATTTTCAGATATTTTGAACACTTAGAAAAGAAAGGAGTACTCCTCCGCACTGCAATAGTTGTCGCTGAGTAGTTGTTGTCGCTGGAGTAGCTGAACTTGAGCTACTCCAGCGACAACTATTATGGTACAGAGGGAGTACATTTTAGCCCTAAAAGGCACGTCCAAAGGTTGTAAAAAATGTTCCAAAATTAGGTTTTAGGTTGATACGGCATCAATCTAATAAAAACTAGCTATAAGAACTAACAAGTCACTAAATGGCCAATGCAGAGGGTTATAGGAAATCACATGGCAGTAAGGGGAAGATATTGCATGGCAAAAAGGAAGGTGCAACATTTTCTGGGCAAAATAAAAATGTACTTTGCTAAAATAAATTAATGTATGGCACTAGAAAAGTTTTCCTCGTCAGCCGGCCAGAGTAACAAGAACAGCTAAATTAGCCAATTGCTCCAGAGCCATTTCAATCCAGTCATCTCAAGGTACAGTCAGACTTAAATTTATATACATGACACTTAATTAAGTACACTTCTTTGTTTACAAAATTATATGCTATAGATAGTTCACAGTTACACACAACAAAGTCGCGAAGCAGAACCAAGTCGTCTGTCACAGGTTTGCCTTTCGTTAGTTTATGGGTAAGTAAATTAGTAATGTTAGCACTTCAAAATCCCCCATTCTCATCACAGAAACCGGAGATCCATATTAGTAGCTCTTACGAAGAGCCAACTGAAGTAAATGGGCTTCAAGACGCCGCCTTCCATAGCATATGGATGCTAAGTACAGATTTTTTGACCATTTTTCCTGCAAGCAGATTGATCAGCTGGTGAATACATTTCTTATTTGGAACTTAGACTTTATATCTATCTGTTTCTAAATATAAGCTTTTTAAAGATTTCAACACGGACTATATATGGATGTATATGTGTAGATTCACTCATTTTGCTCTGCATGTAGTCCATATTGGAATCTCTAAAAGGGATTATATTTAGGAACGGAAGGAGTACAATATAAGCAGGAAAGATAAGTCACCTTCACATGCTGGCTCGGGAAAGCAGATGTTCTTAGCGCCTCCTGTGTTTCATCATTAGGCTTTCGCTTAGGTATGCTCAAGATAAATGCAGCTCTGGTCCAAGGTGGCAGCTGTTGCAGTGATGCGATAACCATTATCCCATCGTTGATGGATGCCCTCACTTGGATATAAGAAATCTAGCTCCACTACCTGCAACGGAAAAAGGTTTCTTCAGATCCTCACAAATCAAGGTATACATTCATAAAGATCTTAAATTTTTTAAAAGTCCCTCAAAATAAAATTATTGTAAGATTCACTTCACAATAACTGATTCCGAAACTAAAGTTCATTGCACTTTGAAAGGCTTGTAAATGAAGAATGCACGCACTGGTCTGAGAAACCAGCATTTCGACATGACGACTGCCCATCGACTTCCAGCTGTAGCCATGGATGTGACATAGAAGCCCTCCTTCCACTTTTTGTTTATCCATTTGAATGGAAATGCGTCACTTACTTTGTAGGATTGCTGTGCATACGCTGCTCCTGGAGATAATACTTAAAGTCAGTTCTTGTCCATAAATACCAGGAGCCAATATTCCAACATTCAACTGTTTCCACTTTGATAAGATACAGCGAGCTGAAAGCTAAATATAGCTGTGACACTTTCTGAATGCCTAAATGCATCATTATTGGCATATCTCACCTCACCTAGCATTGTTTGGGCAGAAAGTGGAAACACTAAGTTGTTGTTTGGATAGCAAACATTAGCTTTTTACATTATTTTTAGCAAAACTAGTTTTACTAAATTTTCTGTTAGTAATCAGTTTATAGAAGATTAGGTTTAGTTGGAAGTGTGTTTGTTCAGTTCCTTATTTGGATAATGATTCAGACTATTTGTCTTTCCTCCGTGATCTTCTCATTCTCCCGTGACATTCTGGCCGAGGTACATGTACAGGAGAGCTGGCTGGTCGATCTCACCGGACGCCGCCAGATAGGCGCATGTAGAAGCTTAGCTACCGAGGCAAGCAACTGGATCGATTTGATCCGCCGATCATGGAACACACGTGACGCTAATGCTCAAGGAGTTGACCTCAGCGGCGGTGACCCACTCAGGGCGGACAGCACAGAGAAAGCAGAGGCTAGAGGAGGACGGCCTCGAGGTGAGCTCTGCCGCGACTGTCTTCATCTGCCTGGCCGGTCAATGTGTCTGCAGCTTCTTCTTGTTCAGCTGATGAACGTGCTCACAAGGATTAGCAAGAGAGATATGTGAATCACATTTTTAGAAAACAACTAATAGTCGTTTTTCTACAAACACGAAACTCCGGGTTTCTGAGAATCCAGTTTTGCATATCTATGGATTAGTTAGAGTAGCCAAACATGATTTAGTCCTTTTTCGGTAACATGATTTAGTCTGCTAAATCGTTTTTCTGTTCTATATAGAACGGATTCTCTATGTTTCACTTATCCAAACAACCCCTAAAAGGTATATCCGTATGTGTCCAAATGGTTCCGCGGCAATCTTTGTGTATAGCCTGTTATGGCCAAAAGGTTGAATTTGTAGGGCATTTTAAAATGCATTGCCATGTAACCAGATTGGCACTTATTCGGCCTATTAAACGTACTTCGGGCAAAAGCAGAAATTTAACAAAATATGTATGTTGGAGTAGATTTTAAAGATCAGTTTTGGTAGTCAGCATCAGATCACAGAATGGTGACCTGGGAACCAAGCATGCAAGCGGCAGTCCAGCTATCAAGTTGAATAATAATATTACCTCTTGACATGATCACTAAAGAACTTCCACTGTTCGCACCAGCCAACGCAGTGATATAGTAATTTCTCTCCCACTGCTCCAGGATCCATTCCTAACATAGCACAAGCAAGTTAATAGCTATAAAAACACAATACAACACGAATGGCAAACAAGATCTCATTGAACAATTGGTAAGTATTTTTACTCAACGATAAACAGAGAAAGATACATCTGGAAGCAGGATGGCCTGAATTAATTGCTCACCTTGTGAAGGAAATGTTGAGAAATTTCATATACTTGAGCAGTAAAACCGTGCCAGCATCCATTATTAAAGCCCACAGGTTTATGGGAAGAGGAAACTGAACTTATAAACAAGCCATCATCTTCATTTTTCAGAATATGTTGCACTAATCTATCATCTGCAACATTATAGTGGTACCTGGAAAATAAATGTAATAACACAGTGAAAAATTCTCTTGAGACCTTACTACTACTATAAAGAAGATAAGCGCTAAGCAAACCTCTGTTTCATAGGTCACGGGCACTGTAGACACTAATCCACTGAGTTGCTGGCATTCCCATTCTAATCTTCTTCTTAGGTTGCTCATCATCTTCCTCTGCTATGAGACGGCCCCGCTTCTGACCGACCTGATATATTAGCTGGTAGCAATCCAATAAAGTATTAGGTAGCATTTTTGCAACCTATGCTAGCTTGCAAAAGGCTTCTTATATTGTGGGACGGAGGGAGTAAATAAAAGGAGGTGACTTGCAACATGCAACCGAAACTGTAAATATATAGGATACGTTGCTCAACTTAACAGTTCAAAACAAATTCAATGCATGACACAACATATTCATACATGGAATACCACTGTCCCAACTTTTAAAATACAAATGACTTCATGTGGTCTATAGTGGCACAACATGATGTTTTAGTCCTATGTACATAATCAACATTTGAAATTTTATACTACAAAAATAAAATAGACAGGAAAAAGTTCAATGGAAGATCCAAAACTGAGTAAATCCAATCTACAAAATCAACAAGAACAATCAACTGAAATTCTTGGTAAGTAATTATGTTTCTAATGGTGACATGGACAAGTCCTTAAAGTTCATGAAGATGGTAAGTAGTAAGAATTGAAGTTAACAGAAAATGTACTTTCTGAGCACCATCTGTGTTTATTGGCCTGGTATCTGGATGAGGACCAACAATGCCATCAAAAGAGAGATGCACTTGGCGAATTGGGTTCTTCGTCAAACTTCAAGTTCACAACATACTCAACAAAGTGTCGAAAAGACTGTGGACAAATGCCACACAGAGATTCTGGGGAGGTGGATCTCTTTTTCTTGCTGACAAGAAAACCTTGTTGTCTCCCTGAATAAGAACAAACGAAAACTTAGAAATAGAAACAGGAGTAAGAAGAAAAGAAGCTCCAACACCAAAATAATTAACCTGGTAGCCTTGCCAAGGTAGGCGGCCAAGGAGAAGAAAATAAGTGTGTATGCGAGGGATTCAAGGTCATCTCTCCTACTTCCAGTTCTTCCCAAGTGAGCATGCACACTAGCATAACTAACAGTTCCCTGTTCACAAGAGCAGACAAGAAGGAAAAGATTATGTCAATTACAAAGAGTGCACTAAATGAAGTGCATCATAAATATATTTCCATGCTAACCTAAATACATCAGGTCTCTGGTCGATTCAATGTGCCTGCTACCAGCACCCTTCCATTTCAGAGCTGTGTTAGTACAAAATGATAGGTTAACATAAGTAACATAAATATTTTATACCAAATAGACGCTATATAAAAGTGGAATATGATTATGAATTACCCAGTCCAAGATCAACAAGAAAAAGTTTCTTCTTCCAGGGTACCACACGGACCAAGCAGAAAGTTCTCAGGTTTCACATCACCGTGACATACCTGTCATATACTGTATTGTTAGCCAGAAATTCACAAGCACTATGCAAGACCCCATCTGAAGAAATGTAGCACCAAATTACCCTTTTGAGTGCATCTTTCCAGTATGGAGATGGCTTCTATAGCTATACAGGCAACCATTTCAACAGACATCCTACAACAGATACCACAACTGGATATAATTGAACCGCTGTATATGAACTGTGAAAAATAATTATAAACAGTGAGCAGATACTCACTTAATGGGAATTATTATTCCAAACATCCCACAGGCTTGGTCCCAACATATCCATAACCTGCATAAACACCAAATAGGATTGCATAAAAGCAAGTTTGTTGATAGTTACTTAAGGAAAGGAATAAAACAAATCTCCACCAAACAATGGCTGAGTGGATGTTTGGAAGTTATAAACAAAAACTTTGTAGGACCCCATACCAAAGAGGGCCCACATACACAAGTACAATTGAACTGTTTTGGGTAATGTTCCACTATGTACGGAGAATGAACAGCACATGATCCGTTACCATGATGTAAAACTCGCCCTGCTTTCCTTTGTAATGTACCCGTGGGACACCATGATTTCCACTAAGAGTGCTGCAAGAGGTAGGTTTAACATAAGCAAAAGAAGGTACAATATATCCAACTAATAACTTGCCAAAAAAATACATCAAGAGAAACAGAACCAAAAATCAACTACTCACTTGTAAACCTGCCACTCAGATGGAGCTCCATAATTGCAACCTTTGCTGGTTCGATGTTCAAACTTTAATGCAACCTGACAGATAAAAAACGCTTCAGTACCAGATGGCATCAGTTCTAGCAACACGTCAAACCTTCCAAGAGATATAATGACCTCCAAAGCATTTGCACCAGGGTTTCTATCACCAAGACTGGGAGAGGAAACACGCCAACCAACATATACTTGTCCAAATCCAATTCTTTCCAAGCTTCCTTCCAAGCTTATAGGTTGGTGAATTTCCAATTTGCACCTAAACCAATAGATGAATAAAGGATTATCTTGCAGTCACAAACATAACATGTGCAGGAGTGACACTATTTTCCAGATTTAGAAGCGCTTCCCCACCCCCCACCCGAATTTCATCCCAGACGGCCCCTGGCCTTTATACATGATGTAAAACTAAATGTAGATGCATAAAAGGATTGAAGTGAATATTAGGCCACTGTTACAAGCAAACCATATATTTGATATTTCCATTTCATAGCAGCTACAGCGGCTATACATATACAAGATACAAGTGAAACCTCTTTAGATTCTTGCAGCCATAGAAAAATATCTTACACCTGCATAATACCAATAGGTTCACCACAGCACAGCACAACACCCAATTCAATTGCAACTAGATTTTAGCTGTAATACTGAACTAGGCAAATTTAACAAAAACAGGAAACAAAATAATGAAAACAGAGTCGAAAAACCAGCCACAAAACTATAGAACTAACGTACAAGGTTGAAAAATGCACAAAACCTAGATGGACAAAGGCACAGATCCAGTAGGTTAGATCGACAAATGACCACTCCTGGACATGGCAAAACAGCAATTTAAGCCTAGGGAACTCATCTCAACAGTGGAGCATTATAAAGCAAACAGCAACGGGACAGGTATATAGATTTTTCCGCTCCAAAATAGATGACCTAATCTTTGACTAACTTTGTACTAAAATTAGTACAAAGTTGAGTCATCTATTTTTGGAACGGAGGGAGTAATAATCAACATAAACAATATTCACTGAATGCAGGCTGTGCACACCAGAAATGGTACATTCGCAGCATGTCCAGCCAACATGTTGCCTACTGCATGCACAACATTATGTACAAAGAAAAATAATAATTATATATAGCCAGTATTTAGGTTGGATTTTCTGACAATAATGAAGCAGAAAGTCACAGCACCCTAGACACACTAGGTGACCAAAGAAAATGCAAAGAACTGGCAAAACAGGCAGCAGCTATGAAAACTCCACGTTAACTCATACTGATGTCCCACATTTACATAATAATAAGTACTCCTCCAACCAAAATAGTTGTCGTGATTTTAAGTTCAAAGTGGTTTTAGTTCAAATTTTAACTAAAACCACGACAAGTATTTTGGAACGGAGGCAGTGCTTTTGTATATATTCAAACTTCGAGAAGAGAAACAGACAGTTGACCAAAAACAAACAGATGTATCCACTTTTTTCGCTAAGATCCTAGCAACTGTTTGATGAACTAGGACCAGTAGTTACAATTTCAGCTCTTCTGATGCCACTTCACCGCTCATAGCTCTAACCTAGATCAGACATTTCAATCCTACTATAACATTATACTTGGAAACACAGGAATCTTACTCTAATCGTTTAACGATTAATCCACACCTTGGGGGGATATATCCTCAACATAAAGAGATATACTCTTTGTAATACTACGCCCAGCGCTCCATTTTTATCATGGCAGCCAAGAGAGATCTTCTTCTTTTTTGCGGTTGAGCCTAAGAGAGATTTTCAGCGTCATTGTCTCAGGGAGCGGCGCAGGAGGTATCCCAGCTAATTTATTGTAGATACACAGCCAGAGCAACTTATAACTACACAAGCATACTATCTCACCGTCCTCCGAGTGAGGTTACCAAATTGATCCACGATCCACAAATTCCAGCGTCTAATCAAGCAAGTAGAACCCTAGGCGCTACCAATTTTCCACGAACATCTAAAGTAGAGGCAGCCTAGGAGATACCATACCGTCTCAGGAGCGGCGCCGAGTTGCCGTCGTCGCCAGCGCCGGGCCCGGGCGGGGCCGGCGATTCCCTTATCACCGCTCTCGAACTCGTCCATCTGTCACCCCTCCTGCGCGCGCGACTCAGGAAGTGCGGATACCTCGCGGCTCGTGGATCGGCTTCCGGATTCCGCCTTCTGCTTTCCACGGCCTCGGCGCGCGCCACCGTGGGGCACTGGCAAGCCTCAACGGCGTAGCCCCATGCGCTCCCTGGAGGCAACGAGATCGGACGGGCGCTAGGCGAGTATCGGCAGCGGCTCAGTTGTACTGGGTCGAAGTTTGACCTACGGCGGTGGATGAGGTGGTCGGCGACGACGGGAGGGGAAGACACGGGGAGGTCGAGGTCTGGAGCAAGGGGAAGGAGGGCACCGAAAAAATCCTACAGCAAATTCCTCGTGGTGCTACCATATGATGTGCGTCTTCCGAGAAAGATCGCGTAGATCTCATTTACGTCTTCGATGAAAAATACAGCCTCTATATAGGATTTGGATAGTCTGGTAGACTGCTCCGGACTACTAGGTTATTTAGATGTATAGAAATAAAATATACTACTTTAAACTAGGTTACTTAGATGTATAGCAACAAAAATATACTTTATACACTATACGGTATATCTCGAGCAAAGAACGCCCCCATGTCTAGATTCGGTCATTGATCGTGTAGACAGCGCCCCTCGTGTCGCCTCCTGTTGGCCTCTTTTTGGAGAGTCGGCTTGGAGGTCCACTTATGGTTTATTTGGTGCTCACCATGGTTCTATCTTACTCTTCAGTGGCTTATGTACACTATTGTGTCCAAGATGATGGCTTTTGGGGCTATCCAGTCTTGCCATACACTGCTACCTCCTTTAGGCACTCTAGGGTGGTAAAGCGCTTAAGAACGATTGTCCTTTAAAGTTGTTGCTTCTGAGGTTCGCGTTAGTCGAGACGCAGCTTTTTGTGATCAATTTAGAATAGGCTCTATGCTCTGTGGTTGTAATGTCAGGAGTTTATTTCGCTTCTCACCGTGTTATGGTGAGCGGATCCGCCTTTCTTCTAACTTATCATCTACCTTCTATAAAGTTAAGGCACACAATTTGCATGCTCGAGAAAAAAAAACTCATGTCTCTACTAAAAAGTCCTTCCTTCTTTATCGCTTTGATTTTTTATGAACCGCTGATGCATGCAATTCAGTTCGATTAGAGTCACAAGATTTCCGATTCAAGACCCAACTAGCATACTTGAATTGGTCATTATTGAATTTGAAAACTCTAGGCTCTAATACCATAGAGTACATACAACAACAAGCGACGAAGAAGACCAGGTAGCGATCGCTAGGTTGCCAATAGGGTTAGGGTCTTGTCGCGGGGTGGTGTTACTGTGGTGATCATGGTGGCATAGTGCTTCCTTGGTCATTGATCGCTACAAGCTTCTCCTCCATGCCTGGTCATGCCAAAGAAAGCAAGTCGAGGATGGCTATCCGATGAAGAAGGCTATGTTGTCACACGAAGGCGACGAGGGCAATAACGTCTCGAGGTCGGGTGAGGGAAAATCGCAAATGAAGTGGTCGGTCTCGACAAGGTTAGAAAGTCTGTGCCGACGGATAAGGAAGTTGAATGCCTCATCTTTTCAAAGGCTGTATCGATCTACCAAAGACGGCAAAGTGGCTTGTGGGGAAAGTTTGTTCTCCACAACCGCCAATATCAAGGCTTTTGAAAAGGAAAATAGGGTGATTGGAAGCACGCCTATATACAATATCCCTAGCAATTAGATTTCAATGTTATGGTGTTGAATGATTATGATGGTAACATAAGGCCTTCAGATGATTTTTGACAAGATAGAGACATGGGTTAGGGTGAAAGGTCTTTCAAGTATAACCGGTGTGGGGCCTTTGGGAAGGGAACCTGGCTTGCAGAGGTGGTAAAGGTGGGTCGGAAGAATGGCATGGCAAGGAGGAGCATCTAAGAGTCGTGGTAAATATTTTGGTGTACGATCCTTGTGGGAGGCTTTACTTGAGATCTTCACCACAAGACAAGGTTGGGACTTAGTATGATTTTAGCAGAAAATTCATTCTATTTTGATTGTGGTAGACCGATGTATGTTGATGGTAAATGTGAGCCACTGGTGGATTATTCTTCCCAATGGGAAGAATGGTTTTGAGCCTCACGGGCCAAGCTCCTCACTGTATGAATCTTCGTAGGTCGGCTACATCAAATGGGAGATTCTCTTTGAAACCTCTAAATATAATGACGTGACTATGGAGGAAGGAGAAAGCAAGTGGATATGATAGATCTATTCGGAGCAACATGCGCCAAGATTCTCCTCACTATTAGGGCGCTGATCGAGCACCACACTAGTAGGAGCAAAGAGGTGAACAAGAGCGTTAAGAACACTGGCGACATTTGCTGGGGAACGTAGTATTTCAAAATTTTCCCACGCACACGCAAGATCATGGTGATGCATAGCAACGAAGGGGAGAATCGAGTCCACGACTGTGAGACCTAAAGCGAAGCGCTAGCACAACGCTGTTGATGTAGTCAGACGCTCACGATCCGATCGATCCAAGTACCGAACGACGCACCTCCGAAGTTCAAAGACACGCTCAGCTCGATGGCGTCCGCGACCATCCAGCCAGAAGCCATCAGAGTTCCACAAGACGACGGGCGTGATGACGGTGATGATGTTGCTAATGGACGAGGGCTTCGCCAAGCACCGCCACAATATGACCGAGGTGGAATATGGTAGAGGGGGCACCGCACGGCCGGGAGAGATCAACAGATCAACTTGTGTGTTCATGGCGTGCCCTTGCCTCAAGATATAAAGGAGGAGAGGAGAGAGTCGGTGTAGGATCAAGAAGGTGAGAGTGTCTAGAGGGGTGATTAGACTACTCGACAAGATAAAAATTATGCCTTTTGACAAAGACAAGTTTTTGCAGATTTTGCATATCGGGTATTGTTGGATGAAGCGCCCGACCGACATTACGCCAGACGCTTACGCGAGACGGTTTTACCGCCGTTTTGACAGGTGACTAGCGGTGTCTTTTCCAACTTTAGTAGTGCCTACGCCGTCCTTTGGAAGGTTAAAACAGCATCAACTTGACAAACTATCGCTGTGGTTTTGATTCGTAGGTGAGATTGGTTCTTGCTTAAGCCCGTAAAGCCACGTAAAATTTGCAACAACAAAGTAGAGGACGCCTAACTTGTTTTTGCAGGCATGTTGTGATGTGATATGGCCAAGACGTGATGCTATATTTTATTGTATGAGATGATCATGTTTTGTAACCGGTTATCGGCAATCGCGGAGCCATATGGTTGTCGCTTATTGTATGAAATGCAACGCTCGTAATTGCTTTTACTTTATCACTAAGCGTAGCGATAGTCGAGAAGCAATAGATGGCGAACGACAACGATGCTACGATGGAGATCAAGGTGTCGCTACCGGTGACGATGGTGATCACGATGGTGCTTCAAGATGGAGATCACAAGCACAAGATGATGATGGCCATATCATATCACTTATATTGATTGCATGTGATGTTTATCCTTTATGCATCTTATCTTGCTTTGATTGACGGTAGCATTTTAAGATGATCTCTCACTAATTATCAAGAAGTGTTCTCCCGAGTATGCACTGCATGAAAGTTCTTCGGCCGAGACACCACGTGATGATCGGGTGGATAGGCTCTACGCTCAAATACAACGGTGCAAAACATTGCACACGCGAATACTCAAAGTTATACTTGACGAGCCTAGCATATACAGATATGGCCTCGAACACGGAGACCGAAGGTCGAGCGTGAATCATATAGTAGATATGATCAACATAGAGATGTTCACCATTGAAACTACTCCATCTCACGTGATGATCGGACATGGTTTAGTTGATTTGGATCCGAATCACTTAGATGACTAGAGAGATGTCCGCCTAAGTGGGAGTTCTTAGTAATATGATTAATTGAACTTAAATTTATCATGAACTTAGTACCCATAGTATTTTGCTTGTCTATGTTTGTTTGTAGATAGATGGTTCGTTGTTGTTCCGTTGAATTTTAATGCTCCGAGAAAGCAAAGTTGAAAGATGATGGTAGCAATTACACGGATCGGGTCCGAACTCGAGGATTATCCTCATTGTGCAGTAAGAGTTACGCCCCGAAGCACCGCGGTGCCAGGCTGTCGATGTAATCGAACGCTAAGAACGCTCGCGAGCAAAGTGATGACTACTCTATAGTTCAAGGCAGCTTACGGCTTAGAACCGGTCTTCAACGACGCTTTGAACGTCATGGAGCATATGAGATGTTCCAGAGTTGAAGTTAATATTTCAAGCAAATGCCCGGATTGAGAGATATGAAGTTCCAATAAGTTCTAACGCAAGATGGAGGAGAATAGCTCCAAGGAGCATATACTCAAAATGTCTAGGTATAATAATCACTTGATTCAACCGGAGTTAATCTTCCGATGATAGCGCCATTGATGTAATTCTCCAATCATCGCCACCAAGCTACAAGAGCTTTGTGATGAACTATAATATGCAAGGGATGAACAAGACTATTTCGAGCTCTTGCGATGCCGAAAGCCGGAGGTAGAAATCAAAAAGGAGCATCAAGTGTTGATGGTCAACAAGACCACCGGTTTCAAGAAAAGGCAAAGGGAAGAAGAAGGAACTTAAAAGAACAACAAACAAGTTGCTGCCAAAAAGAAACCCAAGTCCGACCTAAGCCGAACAGTGCCACCGCAAGCGGACGACACCGAAGCGGAACGCCCCAAGTATTTGGCGGATAAGAAGGATGGCAAAGTGAACAAAGGTATATGTGATATACATGTTATTGATGTACCTTACTAATGCTCGCAGAGCACTGGTATTTGATATCGGTTCTTGCTAACATTTGCAACTCAAACAGGACTACGGATTGCAAGATTAGCTAAGGACGAGGTGACGAGCCGGGGAAATGGTTCCAAAGTCGATGTGATCGCCGGGT
>JAHHZJ010001691.1:0-62525 GCA_021437245.1 Aegilops speltoides
CGTGCCTGACGTTGCGCCTTAGCAATCGCTAAACCAACTCGAGAGGTTATTGACCAGGCGGAGCACAATCAACGACCACGAAGGTCTATTCACGCAAGCAATCGAAGAACAAGCAAGAATATGATAAAAGCAATCTGAATATTGCGAGTATATATGAAGTATTGATAAAGGTGGGGATCAGTGGCGGTCTTGGTGCAGTCGTTGGACACAAGCGAAGTACGAAGTTGCAATGGCTAACTTTTAACTAAACAAATCCCCAAGTCTAAGCGGTGCCCTAAGGGCTGTATATATGGAGGAAGAGGGGAGAATTTCGTGGCCCTTGGTGGAGGGTCGAAACTATCCCTATCTCTTGTTTCCCCACATCTGGACTCTAAAAATAGCCTATACTAATGTATTTCGAAATTACATGGGCTGGCCCAATAATAAGGTGTGTGACACCTAGAATAGCCTCTGGACGAAATTTATGAAGTGGCATCTTGTATATTTCGTCCAAGGCTTCATGCACTCATTATGGTGGCTTCAAAGTCCTGAAATCATCACTTGTAACTCCATTATTGTCCCCCTTAGCATGCCATCATCTCCATGCTTGTTCTTGCTCCAATGTTCATCCTTCTCCAAGCTAGGCCCTTCATTTGTAAGCAAAACAAATGTATCCAATTTAAGCGACATCATATTCTCATGAACATTAGAATCATTACCAAGAAACGAAAGTACCTGGTAATTTAGTTGGCGTGCGCGAGCTCTAGTAATTGGTCCAGTATGTATAGCAGCAGGGGCTGTGGGTGTAACAATGGTATTGATGTCCTCATCAACTTGTGAATTATTCATGCCCACTATTTGCACCAATGACATGTTTGCCATGATTCCTCCTAGTATGTTGCATCTTCGCACTACTAGCTTCCTTGATTTGATAGCTATGAATGCTCGCTATATTGCATCACCCATGTTCCACTACTTGCTTTCTTGGGTTGATGACATATATGCCTTGTGTGTTGCATCTATTTCTTCACATATGCCATGTCCCTTTGCTTATCACATGCTTGACTTGATTGCCTCACACATGATCAACAATTGCTCTTTCCATTGTGTTGAGTGCCACGATATCTTCACTACACCCTATGCACATTATGCTTGGATTGTCTTGCACTTGCGCCATGTGTTTAGACATTTCACTATATTTGGTGTTGTGAATGACTCTTATGCCTACCATAGACCGTTCATTGAGCTCTTTATGCATGCTTCCTATGACCTTGAGGTAGATGCTTGTTCACTTATCACATATATTTGCATCTTCACCTCCCATTTGCATGCTTGTTCCCATGATATACTTGATTGCGCTCAATTTATATGCTCAAATGCCATGCCACACTTCTTTGTCAAACCATATGCTATGCTTGATGACAACACTTGTTGGGTGAATCACCTCTTGAATGCTTGGTTTTGCTCTTACGACAACCACATTTGTTTTTCCAATTGCTTGTTACCTTTGCTATTTTTGAAGGAATTACAAGACGGTGCGACATTGGAGAGTGCCCATTTGGAACTACAAGATGACGAATGCTTGGTGATCGTCCACTTCTACACGACGACATCATCTCTTTCCCATGGTGATTTGGATTTCGATCCGAGGTCGGATCTTTCCCAAGGGAGGGATGATGCGGAGCATCCTCGGACATCACCATGTCAAGAGCCCATTTGGCAAGTGACACGTCGACATCTACTTCACACACACTAAGGTGAATCATCTCCTTTACGTGCTCACTTGACACTCTCGAGGATGGTATACTACTTGACACTCCTTACGTGTGCATGCATAGGTATTGCCGGAGCTTCACGGATGTCAAGGAGGAGTGCAAGCGCAAGGAGCGACTACACCATCCGCGAGGGAAGCATGGAAGAGAAGACGGAAGAAAGGAGAAGAAGATCGAGTTGCCGGATCATCCGGACACCCGGCGGACGATCCGGACCGAGCAGACGATCCGGACGACCTCCGGATGATCCGCTCTAACGTGCCGAAGACAATGAAGCTGCTCTCTGGCCGGATCATCCGGACGGTCGCCGGATCATCCGGACCCTAATACCGGATCATCTGGCCACCATCCGGATCATCCGGACCCGCTTTGCATGTGTGACTTGGGCGAAGCCCGTACCCCTTCGCTCACTTACCCTTCGCCTTGGGCTATAAATAGACCTCCTCCACCTCCTTTCTAGGGTTAGCAAAGTGATAGCTCATTCTTAAGTGAGCTTTGGTCCTACCTATCTCTACTCTTGAGAGAGAGACCACTACTCCATTGGAGGCCAAGACCTCCATCTAGGAGAAGATCCCCTGCATGGATACAAGACCCTCTTTAGGGAAGATCCATCTAGGATATCATCAAGACCCCCTTGTGGGAAGATCCATCTAGGATATCATCAAGACCTCCTCTTGGAGATGAACCTTACCTTGTATCTTTCCTTTGTTGTTCATGTACCTTGTGATCTTGTGTGTTTGATTGTCTAGTGGATGTGTGATTTGGACTTGTTCTTGAGTGTTCCCCTTGTGATTTCTCCCATTCTTCCCGTGTTCATCGTGTTCTTGAGGGATCCGCTCCAAACGTGAAAGATCGTGAATTAGGGTTCCACCTACATCGAAACTTTGGGACAATCGGCAAAAGCTTGCGAGAAAATGAAGTACTTTCAAGGACGCCATAGAATGGACGGATGTTCACTAAAGCGGTAATAATTTTGTCATTGAGTCCATGTCGGACCCATAAGAACTCAAACTGCTTTCGTGGCGAAGCGCGAATCAAAAAATACTCACGCTTCGCTTGAGGCCAAGGTACCCTCAAATTAAGCCTTAAGCAGGACTTTTGTACGAAAGTCAAAGAACATCATTAAATCATTGTTTTTGAGACAAGTTTACGAACCCATTGGCACTTCCTTTTGAAGGAAATTCGAGAGATTATGTTGCTTATAGACATTAGCCCCCATGATAGGGACAAAGCGTACCTTTATGCAGATGCTCTATGATCAAGGCAATCTCATTTGGCCATAAATTGAAGAAAATCAAGCGGCTATATGCCTTATTCTCCTTGTTTTCACGGATGGCATCTTTGTAACTCATGCGCGAAAGCCGAGAACAAAGGGCATTCTGGCATCGATAAATATATATGTGGAACGATATCTCCTCTATAGAGGACAAGAAACTTTAGGGCAATCGGCAAAAAGCGCGCGAGAAAATGAAGTACTTTCAAGGACGCCATAGAATGGACGGATGTTCACTAAAGCGGTCATAATTTTGTCATTGAGTCCATGTCGGACCCATAAGAACTCAAACTGCTCGTGGCGAGTGCGAGAATCCAAAAAATAATCCACGCTTCGCCAGAGGCCCGAGTACCCTCAAATTCAGCCTTAAGCAGGACTTTTGGTACGAAAGTCAAAGAACCTCATTAAATCGCTGTTTTTCGGACAAGTTTCGAACCCATTGGCAATTCCTTTTGAAGGAAATTCGAGAGATTATGTTGCTTATAGACATTAGCCCCTGGTAGGGACAAACATACCTTCTGCAGATGCTCTATGATTGAGCGATCTCATTTGGCCGTAAATTGAAGAAAATCCAGCGACTATATGCCTTATTCTCCTTGTTTTCGTCGGATGGCATGTTGTAACTCATGCGCGTGAAAGCCAAGAACAAAAGGGCATTCCTGGCATCGGTCAATATATATGTGGAAACGATATCTCCTCCATAGAGGACAAGAAATTTTGGGGCAATCAAGCAAAAGCGCACGAGAAAATGAAGTACTTTCAAGGACTGCCATAGAAAGGACAGATGTTCACTAAAATGGTCATAGTTTTGTCATTCGGAGTCCATGTCGGACCCATAAGTACTCAAACTGCTCGCGACGAGCGCGCGAATCCAAAAAATACTCCCCGGTTGCGCCAGGAGGCCCAGAGTACCCTCAAATTCAGCCTTAAGCAGGACTTTTTGGTACGAAAGTCAAAGAACATCATTCGTCATTTGTTTTTCGACAAGTTTCGAACCCATTGGCACTTCCTTTTGAAGGAAATTGAGAGATTATGTTGCTTATAGACATTAGCCCCATGGTAGGGACAAACGTACCTTTCTGCAGATGCTCTATGATCCGGCAATCTCATTTGGCCGTAAATTGAAGGAAATCAAGCGGCTATATGCCTTATTCTCCTTGTTCTCATTGGATGGCATCTTTGTAACTCATGCGGCGTGAAAGCCAAGAACAAAGGGCATTCTGGCATCGGTAAATATATATGTGGAAGCGATATCTCCTCTATAGAGGACAAGAAACTTTGGGGCAATCGGCAAAAGCGACGAGAAAATGAAGTACTTTCAAGGACCGCCAAAGAATGGACAGATGTTCACTAAAGCGGTCATAATTTTGTCATTTGAGTCCATGTCGGACCCATAAGAACTCAAACTGCTCGTGGCGAGTCGAGAATCCAAAAATAATCACGCTTCCGCCAGAGGCCCAAAAGTACCCTCAAATTCAGCCTTAAGCGGGACTTTTGTACCGAATGTCAAAGAACCTCATTAAATCGCTGTTTTTCGAGACAAGTTTCAACGCATTGGCACTTTTGAAGGAAATTCGAGAGATTATGTTGCTTATAGACATTAGCCCCCTGGTAGGGACAAATGTACCTTCTGCAGATGCTCTATGATCCGGGCAAGCTCATTTGGCCGTAAATTGAAGAAAATCCAGCGACTATATGCCTTATTCTCCTTGTTTTCGTCGGATGGCATGTTGTAATTCATGCGGCGTGAAAGCCAAGAACAAAAGGGCATTCTGGCATCGGTCAATATATATGTGGAAGCGATATCTCTCTCTAGAGGACAAGAAATTTTGGGGCAATCAAACAAAAAGCGCGAGAAAATGAAGTACTTTCAAGGGCGCCATAGAAAGGACACATGTTCACTAAAACGATCATAATTTTGTCATTCGGAGTCCGTGTCGGACCCATAAGTACTCGAACTGCTCGCGACGAGCGTGCGAATCCAAAAAATACTTCCTGGTTGCGCCAGGAGGCCCGGAGTACCCTCAAATTCAGCCTTAAGCAGGAGTTTTTGGCCCTGAAAGTCAAAGAACATCATTAAATCATTTGTTTTTCAGACAAGTTTCTGAACCCATTGGCACTTCCTTTTGAAGGAAATTCGAGATATTATGTTGCTTATAGACATTAGCCACCATGGTAGGGACAAACATACCTTTCTGCAGATGCTCTATCATCCGGGCAATCTCATTTGGCCGTAAATTGAAGAAAATCAAGCGGCTATATGCCTTATTCTCCTGGTTTTCGACGAATGGCATGCTGTAACTCAGGCGCGTGAAAGCCAAGAACAAAAGGGCATTCCTGGCATCGGTCAATATATATGTGGAAACGATATCTCCTCTATAGAGGACAAGAAACTTTGGGACAATCTGGCAAAAAGCGCACGAGAAAATGAAGTACTTTCAAGGACTGCCATAGAATGGACAGATGTTCACTAAAATGGTCATAATTTTGTCATTCGGAGTCCATGTCGGACCCATAAGTACTCAAACTGCTTTCGCATGACGAGTGCGAATCAAAAATACTCCCGGTTGCGCCAGAGGCCCAGTACCCTCAAATTCAGCCTTAAGCAGGATTTTTGGCCCTGAAAGTCAAAGAACATCATTAAATCGTCATTGCTTTTTTCGACATGTTTCGAACCCATTGGCACTTCCTTTTGAAGGAAATTCGAGAGATTATGTTGCTTATAGACATTAGCCCCCATGATAGGGACAAACGTACCTTCTGCGCAGATGCTCTATGATCAAGGCAATCTCATTTGGCCGTAAATTGAAGAAAATCAAGCGGCTATATGCCTTATTCTCCTTGTTTTCGCGGATGGCATCTTTGTAACTCATGCGGCGTGAAAGCCGAGAACAAAAGGGCATTCTGGCATCGATAAATATATATGTGGAACGATATCTCCTCTATAGAGGACAAGAAACTTTGGGGCAATCGCAAAAGCGCACGAGAAAATGAAGTACTTTCAAGGGCGCCATAGAATGGACAGATGTTCACTAAAGCGGTCATAATTTTGTCATTGAGTCCATGTCGGACCCATAAGAACTCAAACTGCTCGTGGCGAGCGAGAATCAAAAATAATCCACGCTTCCGCCAGAGGCCCGAGTACCCTCAAATTCAGCCTTAAGCAGGACTTTTGGCCCCGAAAGTCAAAGAACCTCATTCGTCATTGTTTTGAGACAAGTTTCGAACCCATTGGCAATTCCTTTTGAAGGAAATTCGAGAGATTATGTTGCTTATAGACATTAGCCCCCTGGTAGGGACAAACATACCTTCTGCAGATGCTCTATGATCAAGGCGATCTCATTTGGCCAGTAAATTGAAGAAAATCCAGCGACTATATGCCTTATTCTCCTTGTTTTCGTCGGATGGCATGTTGTAACTCATGCGCGTGAAAGCCAAGAACAAAAGGGCATTC
Organism: Aegilops speltoides; assembly: GCA_021437245.1. Taxonomy (NCBI): domain Eukaryota; kingdom Viridiplantae; phylum Streptophyta; class Magnoliopsida; order Poales; family Poaceae; genus Aegilops; species Aegilops speltoides. The sequence goes on from JAHHZJ010001691.1 coordinate 6,479, forward strand.
CTGGCATCGGTCAATATATATGTGGAAACGATATCTCCTCCATAGAGGACAATAAATTTTGGGGCAATCAAGCAAAAAGTGCACGAGAAAATGAAGTACTTTCAAGGACTGCCATAGAAAGGACAGATGTTCACTAAAATGGTCATAGTTTTGTCATTCGGAGTCCATGTCGGACCCATAAGTACTCAAACTGCTCATGACGGTTGTGAATCAAAAAATACTCCCGGTTGCGCGGGGAGGCCAGTACCCTCAAATTCAGCCTTAAGCAGGACTTTTTGGCCCGAAAGTCAAAGAACATCATTCGTCATTGTTTTTTCGACAAGTTTCTGAACCCATTGGCACTTCCTTTTGAAGGAAATTCGAGAGATTATGTTGCTTATAGACATTAGCCCCATGGTAGGGACAAGCGTACCTTTCTGCAGATGCTCTATGATCCGGGCAATCTCATTTGGCCGTAAATTGAAAGAAATGCTGCTATATGCCTTATTCTCCTTGTTCTCATTGGATGGCATCTTTGTAACTCATGCGCGTGAAAGCTAAGAACAAAAGGGCATTCTGGCATCGGTAAATATATATGTGGAAACGATATCTCTCTATAGAGGACAAGAAACTTTGGGGCAATCTGGCAAAAAGCGCACGAGAAAATGAAGTACTTTCAAGGACTGCCAAAGAATGGACAGATGTTCACTAAAACGGTCATAATTTTGTCATTCGGAGTCCATGTCGGACCCATAAGAACTCAAACTGCTCGTGGCGAAAAGCGCGAATCCAAAAATACTCCACGCTTCGCCAGAGGCCCGGGGTACCCTCAAATTCAGCCTTAAGCAGGACTTTTGGCCCTGAATGTCAAAGAACCTCATTCGTCGCTGTTTTTCAGACAAGTTTCTGAACGCATTGGCACTTTTGAAGGAAATTCGAGAGATTATGTTGCTTATAGACATTAGCCCCCCTGGTAGGGACAAATGTACCTTTCTGCAGATGCTCTATGATCCGGGCAAGCTCATTTGGCCGTAAATTGAAGAAAATCCAGCGACTATATGCCTTATTCTCCTTGTTTTCGTCGGATGGCATGTTGTAATTCATGCGCGTGAAAGCCAAGAACAAAAGGGCATTCCTGGCATCGGTCAATATATATGTGGAAACGATATCTCCTCTATAGAGGAGAAGAAATTTTAGGGCAATCAAACAAAAAGCGCGCGAGAAAATGAAGTACTTTCAAGGACCGCCATAGAAAGGACACATGTTCACTAAAACGGTCATAATTTTGTCATTGGTCCGTGTCGGACCCATAAGTACTCGAACTGCTTTCATGACGAGCGCTTGCGAATCAAAAATACTTCTGGTTGCGCCGGGAGGCCCGAGTACCCTCAAATTCAGCCTTAAGGAGAGTTTTGGCCCCGAAAGTCAAAGAACATCATTCGTCGCTGTTTTTCAGACAAGTTTCTGAACCCATTGGCACTTCCTTTTGAAGGAAATTCGAGATATTATGTTGCTTATAGACATTAGCCACCATGGTAGGGACAAACATACCTTTCTGCAGATGCTCTATCATCCGGGCAATCTCATTTGGCCGTAAATTGAAGAAAATCAAGCGGCTATATGCCTTATTCTCCTGGTTTTCGACGAATGGCATGCTGTAACTCATGCGCGTGAAAGCCAAGAACAAAAGGGCATTCCTGGCATCGGTCAATATATATGTGGAAACGATATCTCCTCTATAGAGGACAAGAAACTTTGGGACAATCTGGCTAAAAGCGCACGAGAAAATGAAGTACTTTCAAGGGCGCCATAGAATGGACAGATGTTCACTAAAATGGTCATAATTTTGTCATTGAGTCCATGTCGGACCCATAAGTACTCAAACTGCTTTCATGACAAGCGCGAATCAAAAATACTCCCGGTTGCGCCAGAGGCCAGAGTACCCTCAAATTCAGCCTTAAGCAGGACTTTTTGGCCCTGAAAGTCAAAGAACATCATTCGTCGCTGTTTTTCTGACATGTTTCTGAACCCATTGGCACTTCCTTTTGAAGGAAATTCGAGAGATTATGTTGCTTATAGACATTAGCCCCCATGATAGGGACAAACGTACCTTTCTGCAGATGCTCTATGATCCGGGCAATCTCATTTGGCCGTAAATTGAAGAAAATCAAGCGGCTATATGCCTTATTCTCCTTGTTTTCGCCGGATGGCATGCTGTAACTCATGCGCGTGAAAGCCGAGAACAAAAGGGCATTCCTGGCATCAGTAAATATATATGTGGGAACGATATCTCCTCTATAGAGGACAAGAAACTTTGGGGCAATCTGGCAAAAAGCGCACGAGAAAATGAAGTACTTTCAAGGACTGCCATAGAATGGACAGATGTTCACTAAAGCGGTCATAATTTTGTCATTCGAGTCCATGTCGGACCCATAAGAACTCAAACTGCTCGTGGCGAAAGCGAGAATCAAAAATAATCCACGCTTCGCCAGAGGCCCGGGTACCCTCAAATTCAGCCTTAAGCAGGACTTTTGGCCCCGAAAGTCAAAGAACCTCATTCGCCGTTTTTTAGACAAGTTTCTGAACCCATTGGCACTTCCTTTTGAACTAAATTCGAGCGATTATGTTGCTTATAGACATTAGCCCCCAAGTAGGGACAAACGTACCTTTTTGCAGATGCTCTATGATCCAGGCAATCTCATTTGGCCTAAATTGAAGAAAATCCAGCGACTATAGGCTTTATTCTCCTTGTTTTCGTCGGATGGCATGAGGTAACTCATGCGCGTGAAAGCCAAGAACAAAAGGGCATTCCTGGCATCGGTCAATATATATGTGGAAACGATATCTCCACTATAGAGGACAAGAAATTTTGGGGCAATCAAGCAAAAAGTGCACGAGAAAATGAAGTACTTTCAAGGACTGCCATAGAAAGGACAGATGTTCACTAAAATGGTCATAGTTTTGTCATTCGGAGTCCATGTCGGACCCATAAGTACTCAAACTGCCGCATGACGAGCGCCTGTGAATCAAAAATACTCCCGGTTGCGCCAGAGGCCCAGTACCCTCAAATTCAGCCTTAAGCAGGACTTTTGGCCCTGAAAGTCAAAGAACATCATTCGTCATTTGTTTTTTCGACAAGTTTCGAACCCATTGGAACTTCCTTTTGAAGGAAATTGAGAGATTATGTTGCTTATAGACATTAGCCCCATTTAGGGACAAAGCGTACCTTCTGCAGATGCTCTATGATCCGGGCAATCTCATTTGGCCGTAAATTGAAGGAAATCAAGTGGCTATATGCCTTATTCTCCTTGTTCTCATTTGGATGGCATGTTTGTAACTCATGCGGCGTGAAAGCCAAGAACAAAAGGGCATTCCTGCATCGGTAAATATATATGTGGAAACGATATCTCCTCTATAGAGGACAAGAAACTTTGGGGCAATCCGCAAAAGCGCACGAGAAAATGAAGTACTTTCAAGGGACCGCCAAAGAATGGACAGATGTTCACTAAAGCGGTCATAATTTTGTCATTGAGTCCATGTCGGACCCATAAGAACTCAAACTGCTCGTGGCGAAAAGTGCGAATCAAAAAATACTCCACGCTTCCGCCAGAGGCCGGGTACCCTCAAATTCAGCCTTAAGCGGGACTTTTGGTACGAATGTCAAAGAACCTCATTAAATCGCTGTTTTTCGGACAAGTTTCAACGCATTGGCACTTTTGAAGGAAATTCGAGAGATTATGTTGCTTATAGACATTAGCCCCTGGTAGGGACAAATGTACCTTCTGCAGATGCTCTATGATCCGGCAAGCTCATTTGGCGTAAATTGAAGAAAATCCAGCGACTATATGCCTTATTCTCCTTGTTTTCGTCGGATGGCATGTTGTAATTCATGCGCGTGAAAGCCAAGAACAAAAGGGCATTCCTGGCATCGGTCAATATATATGTGGAAGCGATATCTCCTCTCTGAGAGGACAAGAAATTTTGGGGCAATCAAACAAAAAGCGCACGAGAAAATGAAGTACTTTCAAGGACTGCCATAGAAAGGACACATGTTCACTAAAACGGTCATAATTTTGTCATTCGGAGTCCGTGTCGGACCCATAAGTACTCGAACTGCTCGCGACGAGCGCGCGAATCCAAAAAATACTTCCTGGTTGCGCCAGGAGGCCCGGAGTACCCTCAAATTCAGCCTTAAGCAGGAGTTTTTGGCCCTGAAAGTCAAAGAACATCATTCGTCGCTGTTTTTCAGACAAGTTTCTGAACCCATTGGCACTTCCTTTTGAAGGAAATTCGAGATATTATGTTGCTTATAGACATTAGCCACCATGGTAGGGACAAACATACCTTTCTGCAGATGCTCTATCATCCGGGCAATCTCATTTGGCCGTAAATTGAAGAAAATCAAGCGGCTATATGCCTTATTCTCCGGTTTTGACGAATGGCATCTTTGTAACTCATGCGGCGTGAAAGCCAAGAACAAAAGGGCATTCTGGCATCGGTCAATATATATGTGGAAACGATATCTCCTCTATAGAGGACAAGAAACTTTGGGACAATCGGCTAAAAGCGCACGAGAAAATGAAGTACTTTCAAGGGCGCCATAGAATGGACAGATGTTCACTAAAATGGTCATAATTTTGTCATTCGAGTCCATGTCGGACCCATAAGTACTCAAACTGCTTTCATGACGAGCCTTGAATCAAAAATGCTCCCGGTTGCGCCGGAGGCCCAGAGTACCCTCAAATTCAGCCTTAAGCAGGACTTTTGGCCCACGAAAGTCAAAGAACATCATTAAATCATTGTTTTTTCGACAAGTTTCTAAACCCATTGGCACTTCCTTTTGAAGGAAATTCGAGAGATTATGTTGCTTATAGACATTAGCCCCCATGGTAGGGACAAACGTACCTTTCTGCAGATGCTCTATGATCCGAGCAATCTCATTTGGCCGTAAATTGAAGAAAATCAAGCGGCTATATGCCTTATTCTCCTTGTTTTCGTCGGATGGAATGCTGTAACTCATGCGCGTGAAAGCCAAGAACAAAAGGGCATTCCTGGCATCGGTAAATATATATGTGGAAACGATATCTCCTCTATAGGGGACAAGAAACTTTGGGGCAATCCGCAAAAGCGCACGAGAAAATGAAGTACTTCCAAGGACTGCCATAGAATGGACAGATGTTCACTAAAACGGTCATAATTTTGTCATTCGGAGTCCATGTCGGACCCATAAGAACTCAAACTGCTCGTGGTGAGCGCGCGAATCCAAAAAATACTCCCCGGTTGCGCGAGGAGGCCCGGGGTACCCTCAAATTCAGCCTTAAGCAGGACTTTTTGGCCCTGATAGTCAAAGAACATCATTCGTGGTTGTTTTTAGACAAGTTTCTGAACCCATTGGCACTTCCTTTTGAAGGAAATTCGAGAGATTATGTTGCTTATAGACATTAGCCCCCATGGTAGGGACAAACATAGCTTTCTGCAGATGCTCTATGATCCGGGCAATCTCATTTGGCCGTAAATTGAAGAAAATCAAGCGGCTATATGCCTTATTCTCCTGGTTTTCGACGAATGGCATGCTGTAACTCATGCGCGTGAAAGCCAAGAACAAAAGGGCATTCCTGGCATCGGTCAATATATATGTGGAAACGATATCTCCTCTATAGAGGACAAGAAAATTTGGGGCAATCTAGCAAAAAGCGCACGAGAAAATGAAGTACTTTCAAGGACTCCCATAGAATGGACAGATGTTCACTAAAACGGTCATAATTTTGTCATTCGGAGTACATGTCGGACCCATAAGTACTCAAACTGCTAGCGTCGGTAGCGAATCCAAAAATACTCACGCTTCCGCCAGAGGTCCGGGTACCCTCAAATTCAGCCTTAAGCACGACTTTTTGGCCCCGAAAGTCAAAGAACCTCATTAAATCATTGTTTTCGGACATGTTTACGAACCCATTGGCACTTCCTTTTGAAGGAAATTCGAGAGATTATGTTGCTTATAGACATTAGCCCCTGGTAGGGACAAACGTACCTTCTGCAGATGCTCTATGATCAAGGCAATCTCATTTGGCCGTAAATTGAAGAAAATCCAATGACTATATGCCTTATTCTCCTTGTTTTCGCCGGATGGCATCTTTGTAACTCATGCGCGTGAAAGCCAAGAACAAAAGGGCATTCCTCGCATCGGTCAATATATATGTGGAAACAATATCTCCTCTATAGAGGACAAGAAATTTTGGGGCAATCAGACAGATGTACACTAAAACGGTCATAATTTTGTCATTCGGAGTCCGTGTCGGACCCATAAGTACTCAAACTGCTCGTGGCGAGCGCGCGAATCCAAAAAATACACCCCGCTTGCGTCAGGAGGCCTGGAGTACCCTGAAATTCAGCCTTAAGGACTTTTTGGCCCTGAAAGTCAAAGAACATCAGTCGTCGCTATTTTTCAGACAAGCTTCTGAACCCATTGGCACTTCTTTTTGAAGGAAATTCAAGAGATTATGTTGCTTATAGACATTAGTGATGTAGGGTGGAACCCTATAGCGACGATCTTTCACGTTTGGAGTGGGATCCCTCGAAGAACACGATGAACACGGGGAAGAACGGGGAGAAATCACAAGGGGAAACACTCAAGAACAAGTCCAAATCACACATCCACTAGACAATCAAACACACAAGATCCACAAGGTACATGAACAACAAAGGGAAAGATAGGTAAGGTTCATCTCCAAGAGGAGGTCTTGATGATATCCTAGATGGATCTTCCCACAAGGGGGGTCTTGATGATATCCCGCGGGATCTTCTCCTAGATGGAGGTCTTGGCCTCCAATGGAGTAGTGGTCTCTCTCTCTCAAGAGTAGAGATAGGTAGGAGCAAAGCTCACCTAAGAATGAGCTGTCACTTTGCTAACCCTAAAAATGGGGAGGAGGAGGTCTATTTATAGTCTAGTGGGAGAAGCGGTAAGTGAGGGGGCGAATGGGTACATGGGCCTCGGCCCGAAACGTTGCACGCAGGCAAAGCCCGGATGATCCGGATGGGGGTCCGGATGATCCGACCATCGTCCGGATGATTCGGGAGGAGGCCCGGATGATCCGGCTTCACAGGAGGCCTTCGGGTGTCTTCGGACGAATTATCCGGATGATCCGGAGGGGGACCCGGATGATCCGGCTGAGCCCGGATGATCCGGACAGCGGTCCGGATGTCCGGCCTGGCTCCTGCAGCCGCTCCGTCTTCTTCTCCTTTCTTCCGTCTTCTCTTCCATGCTTCCCTCGCGGATGGTGTAGTCGTTCCTTGGCGCTTGCACTCCTCCTCGTCGTCCGTGAAGTTCCAACAATACCTATGCATGCACACGGGAGAAGTGTCAAGTAGTATGCCATCCTCGAAGGGGTCAAGTGAGCACGTGTAAAGGAGATGATTCACCTTAGTGTGTGTGAAGTAGATGTCGCACGTGTCACTTGCCAAATGGTGATGAGGACATCAATACCATTGTTACACCCACAGCCCTTGCTGCTATACATACTGGACCAATTACTAGAGCTCGCGCACGCCAATTAAATTACCTGCTACTTTCGTTTCTTGGTAATGATTCTAATGTTCATGAGAATATTGATGCTGCCTAAATTGGATACATTTGTTTTGCTTACAAATGAAGGGCCTAGCTTGGAGAAGGATGAACATTGGAGAAAGAACAAGCATGGAGATGATGGCAGGCGCAAGGGGGACAAGAACGGAGTTACAAGTGATGATTTCAGGACTTTGAAGCCACCATAATGAGTGCATGAAGCCTTGGACGAAATATACAAGATGCCACTTCATAAATTTCACCCAGAGGCTATTCTAGGTGCTGCGTCACCTTATTATTGGGCCAGGCCCATGTAATTTCGAAATACATAAGTATAGGCTATTTTAGAGTCCGTATGTGTGGGAAACAAGAGATAGGGTTAGTTTGGACCCCTCCACCAAGGGCCACGAAATTCACCCTCTTCCTCCATATATACAGCCCTTAGGGCACCGTTTAGACTTTGGGTTTTGTTTAGATTAAAGTTCGCCATAGCTGCAACCGCGTGCTTCGTTTGTGTTCAGCGACCGAGACAAAGGCGTCTCGAACCCCACCTTGATCAATAAAGCTTTCATCTTATATTCGCAATATGCAGATTGCAATCTTAGTTTCTTGCTTGTTCTTCGTTTGCTCGCAGGAAATAGACCCTCGTGGTCAGGTTGATCGATGCTCGGCGTGGTCAATAACCTCTCGGAGTTGGTTTAGCGATTGCTATAGCGCGGCGTCCTCGACGTTAAGTAGTCGGATCGTCAAAGTCGACTTCCACCAAAGCGATATCCATCATCTCATCGAAAGACGGGACACCTTTGCCCCTATCACTTATGACCAGAACTCGAAACTCTAAAAGACTAGACTCTAAGACCAGCAACTAGACACGACGATGCAACCACAAATTCAACAATGCGAATACAGAAAAGATTATGCAAAGGCTCAGACTGGTTCGGATAGGATGAACTAACCCTAATTTTTTTTGTGGCTTTTTCGTGGACTATAGGTATGAAGAACACACTCGATCTAAACTACGAAAAACTGTAAAATCTCACCGAGCAACCTGGAAATTTGATACCACTTGATAGAGGCGAGGGTGTCCCGTCTTTCGATGAGATGGTGGCTATCGTTTTGGATGAAGTCGACTTTGACGATCCGACTACGAACGTGCAAGGACGTCGCGCCTTAGCAATCGCTAAACCAACTCCGAGAGGTTATTGACCACGCCGAGCACGATCAACGACCACGAAGGTCATTTTCTGCAGCCAAACGAAGAATAAGCAAGAAACTAAGATTGCAATCTAGATATTGCGAATATAAGAGGAAAGCTTTATTGATCAAGGTGGGGTTCTGTGGCGCCTTTGTGCGGTCGTGGAACACAAACAACGCCGAAGTTGCAGCTATGGCGAACTTTTAATCTAAACAAAACCCAAAGTCTAAACGGTGCCCTAAGGGCTGTATATATGGAGGAAGAGGGGTGAATTTCGTGGCCCTTGGTGGAGGGGTCCAAACTAACCCTATCTCTTGTTTCCCCACACATACGGACTCTAAAAATAGCCTATACTAATGTATTTCGAAATTACATGGGCTGGCCCAATAATAGGGTGTAATAAGCACCTAGAATAGCTGTGGGACGAAATTTATGAAGTGGCATCTTGTATATTTCGTCCAAGGCTTCATGCACTCATTATGGTGGCTTCAAAGTCCTGAAATCATCACTTGTAACTCCATTCTTGTCCCCTTAGCATGCCATCATCTTCATGCTTATTCTTGCTCCAATGTTCATCCTTCTCCAAGCTAGGCCCTTCATTTGTAAGCAAAACAAATGTATCCAATTTAGGCAGCATCATATTCTCATGAACATTAGAATCATTACTAAGAAACGAAAGTAACTGGTAATTTAGTTGGCGTGCGCGAGCTCTAGTAATTGGTCCAGTATGTATAGCAGCAGGGGCTGTGGGTGTAACAATGGTATTGATGTCCTCATCAGGGAGCATATGGTGCACACAAGTATTGGGATCATGCAATGGATGGGATGGGTCAAAATCTCCTAAAATGTATGAGGAAGCTATGGGGGCCTCCTGATGAGCAATATCGGAAACATCATATGGAGAAAATGGACAACATCCAAAACAATGCATATCCGAAGCTAGGTGGTCATGGCATGGCATATGAGATAAATGATGCAAAGGGAGCATATCAATATCATCACAAGAGAAACAAATGCCAATAACCATGGGCTTGTCATCTATGCCATATGTGCAAATTGGGTTTATTTTAATGGCATATGCATAGTCACTATGAAGAGATTGCAAATAAGACATATGGTTGATCTCATGCATAGCATATGACAAGTCAAGCGGATTATCAAACATGATGTGACCTAAAGAATTGTCACAAGAAATCCTATGTAACATGGCATCACAACTAATAGACTCCACAAGAGAATCATCATACTCATCATTAATGGCCAAATCATCGCATGGGGAAATCATACTAGCATGAAGCATGGCAATAGGTGGATCAACATCATGCAAGCAGTCAATGTCAAGAATGTCCACTAGTGGGACTAGAGCATCGCCTTCACCTATGTTACCTTTGTCATTCCACTCAAGTGGTGTATGATAGAGGCAGAGGTGTCCCGTCTTTCGATGAGATGGTGGATTTCGCTTTGGTGGAAGTCGACTTTGACGATCCGACTACAAACGTGCGAGGACGTCGCGCCTTAGCAATCGCTAAACCAACTCCGAGAGGTTATTGACCACGCCGGAGCACGATCAACCTGACCACGAGGGTCTATTTCCTGCGAGCAAACGAAGAACAAGCAAGAAACTGAGATTGCAATCTGGATATTGCGAATGTAAGATGAAAGCTTTATTGATCAAGGTGGGGTTACGTGGCGCCTTTGTGCAGTCGTTGAACACAAAGCGAAATGCACGAAGTTGCAGCTATGGCGAACTTTTGATCTAAACAAAACCCAAGTCTAAGCGGTGCCCTAAGGGCTGTATATATGGAGGAAGAGGGGTGAATTTCGTGGCCCTTGGTGGAGGGTCCAAACTAACCCTATCTCTTGTTTCCCCACACATCGGACTCTAAAATAGCCTATACTAATGTATTTCGAAATTACATGGGCTGGCCCAATAATAAGGTGTGTGACACCTAGAATAGCCTCTGGACGAAATTTATGGAGTGGCATCTTGTATATTTCGTCCAAGGCTTCATGCACTCATTATGGTGGCTTCAAAGTCTTGAAATCATCACTTGTAACTCCATTCTTGTCCCCATGCGCATGCCATCATCTCCATCTGGTTCTTGCTCCAATGTTCATCCTTCTCCAAGCTAGGCCCTACATTTGTAAGCAAAACAAATGTATCCAATTTAGGCAGCGTCATATTCTCATGAACATTAGAATCATTACCAAGAAAGCGAAAGTACAGTAATTTAGTTGGCGTCTTGTGAGCTCTAGTAATTGGTCCAGTATGTATAGCAGCAGGGGCTGTGGGTGTAACAATGGTATTGATGTCCTCATCAGTGTAGGTGAGGTGGGAAAGACCAAATGGTGGTCATCATCATCATCTTGATGTAACCATGTGGGCGGTGCATCATAATCCACCATGGCCATCGTCTTGTCCAAAGGGAGGACGAAGTCGTCGAGGATCGGCGCGTCATCATAAATGGGACCTAGCACCAAACAAGAAGACACAATAGAGGTAGAGGTCAAGTTGTTAGAAATGCAAATGGCCTCACGAGACCTATCAACTATCTCACTCTCTCTATGTGGTGGTTCACTCACTCCCTCAAAATAGGTGCACTCAAACTCACGTATGGTGGAGTCACTCATCTCACCCAATTGGTGGGGGTTGTGGCTCTCCTCACATGGGAATTGTGGGAACTCATCATGTGATGAGGACATCAATACCATTGTTACACCCACAGCCCCTACTGTTACATATACGGGACCAATTACTAGAGCTCGCGCACGCCAATTAAATTACCAGGTACTTTCGTTTCTTGGTAATGATTCTAATGTTCATGAGAATATGATGCTGCCTAAATTGTATACATTTGTTTTGCTTACAAATGAAGGGCTTAGCTTGGAGAAGGATGATCATTGGAGCAAGAACAATGGAGTTGATGGCATGCTAAAGGGATCAAGAACGGAGTTACAAGTGATGATTTCAGGACTTTGAAGCCACCATAAGGAGTGCATGAAGCCTTGGACGAAATATACAAGATGCCACTTCATAACATTCGTCCATAGGCTATTCTAGGTGCTGCGTCACCTTATTATTGGGCCAGCCCATGTAATTTCGAAATACTTAAGTATAGGCTATTTTTAGAGTCCGTATGTGTGGGGAAACAAGAGTTAGGGTTGGTTTGGACCCCACCCTCAAGGGCCACGAAATTCTCCTTTTCCCCATATATATACAGCCCTTAGGGCGTCGTTTAGACTTTGGGTTTTGTTTAGATTAAAAGTTCGCCATAGCTGCAACTTCGCAGATTTCCCGTTTGTGTTCAACGACTGCACAAAGCGCCACGTAACCCCACCTTGATCAATAAAGCTTTCATCTTATATTCGCAATATCTAGATTGCAATCTCAGTTTCTTGCTTGTTCTTCGTTTGCTCGCAGGAAATTGATGAGGACATGACTACCTTGGATAAGACCAAAAATATTGCATACATGCATATTTGTCAGGTGATTTCTAGTGCAAACTATTCAATAATATATTTATGTTATCTAGAACAAAAATACTTCATATACTTTTGTGTTTTGTCTAATTGCAGATGTATGGGACATTTGTACAATCCACATATGAAGATAAGGGAAAAGGAGAAGTCTAGGTGCTGTTCAAAAAGTCTTCTCACGTCACTTTTGGGCCAAGAGAAGATAGAGTCCAAGTCTCTCACGTTCTGGATTCAGATTCGGACTGCACAGACATACCTGACTCAAAACGTCAACAACTTTTTCATACGGACTCCAAATTGGGTGATTCTTTTTTTGTTGGAAAGTAGATTTCATGCTCTTTCCAGCACAATTGGAATCACCTTAAAAAACGTCCGGAGCTTTGAGTTATGGACGAAACAATCTGACGCTGCACCAGAATCCAAGTCAAACTACAAGTCCAAAGGTGTTACGTCACCTCCACTTGGGCCCATTGGCCTTGTACGACCTAGGGCTAGTTTTAGGCTGCCTTGGGACGTCCTCCCACCTCCTTGGCCGCCACCCCTTGCTCCTATATAAGTAGATCCATCTAATAGCTTTTCCCTGGGGATTTGTTTAGTTAAAAGTTAGCCATTGCAACCGTGTACTTCGTTTGTGTCCAACGACCAGACCAAGACCGCCACGGATCCCCACCTTTATCAATACTTCATATATACTCGCAATATTCAGATTGTCTTTATCATATTCTTGCTTGTTCTTCGATTGCTGGCAGGAATAGACCTTCGTGGTCGAGTTGATTGTGCTCGGCGTGGTCAATAACCTCTCGGAGTTGGTTTAGCGATTGCTAAGGCGCAACGTCGTGCACGTTTGTAGTCGGATCGTCAAAGTCATCTTCACCAAATCGATAGATATCATCTCATCGAAAGCTCGGGACACCCCCGCCTCTATCAAGTGGTATCAAGTGGTATCGGTTTTCAGGTTGCTCGGTGAGATTTTCTGAGTTTTCATAGTTTAGATCATCATCGTCATTCATACCTATAGTCCATGAAAAAGCCACAAAAAGTTAGATCTATTCATCCTTTATCCAAGCCATCTGAACCTTTGCAATTTTCTATTCATTGTTTGCATAGTTGAATTATCGGTTGGATCGTCGTGTCGATTCTGGTCTTAGTGTCTAGTTCCTTTAGAGTTTGAGTTCTGTACACATTAGTCACGCCGCCGCTGCATCATTATCCTTCCGCTGTCCACCATCCCATCTATTAATTTCCACCACGTGCTCTGCGATGTTCATTGTCATAATCATAGTTGAGGTCATTCACATCTTCGCCTGATCCAATTTGCATCTTATCTAGTTTGTCTTGGAAAGAGGGAGAAAAAAAAAGAGAGAAAAAAAGAGAGAAAAAAAGGAAAGAAAAAAAAAGAAAAAGAGAGAGAAGAAAAAGAAAAAAAAGCGTGAGGAAAAAAAGAGAAGAAAGAAAATCGGATCTATCTAGAATCAATCTCGTACCTGAATTCAGATTAGAATCTGTTTTGCGCACTGTTCAGTAAAACAGGTGTATCTTCCTCATACGAAGTCCGTTTTGGCTCCGTGAGTACTCAAATTGAAGCCAGAGACGAGCCGCATCTAAATAGTTGCAGAAGCTAGTTCAATATTTGACACCTCAAAATCGGCTTCTAAATAGGTCTTTTTGCCCTCTGAAGTTCGTGGACACAACTTGTTCCAATTTTTCCGGCCAGTTTTAGAATTCTTTGACTCCTTATATCAACTCGGAATTGAGTGATTCTTTTTGCATTGGAAAGCTTGAGTTAGTAGCATTATTTGAAAGAATTTATCAGAAAATTGGCTCAAACTTTTCAAGAGGAAAGTTGGAGAGAGAGTTGTTGTATGTCCAGCTTGGCAGTTGTTTTTCATCATTATCTTCACTGCCATTGTGATCTTCACTTATATCTTGTTGTCAAGAGCTACTTAGTATCCTTCATTGATGCTAGTTGTGCTACGCCGTGACTTCATTAGTGTTCTAGGCTCGCGTCTCTAGTCCGGTCTAGCCTAGGACCAGCACAGTACCGTCGTTGAGCGTTTATACAACATTGCATCTTTGAATTAATTATTGCTAAATTTTTTGCTACCATATATAGCCAACCCAGCTCCACATATTTCTACATCGTATATCGTCGTTCCCGGCAATCGCTTTACACAATCTTGAGTTACTTGACACCGTTGGATGCTGTCACCACCGCCGCATGGTAAGAACTTGTAAGATATTGATATTTGCTTTCTTGTGAGCACTTTACAACCACATCCTAGTAGTTCATAGGAACATTATTCTCGAATTTTGTTTCTTGTTTCTACTAATCATGACAGGTTTAGGAGATAGAAGTTCTTGGACGACGAACACATCTTCACCATCACGAGAGTTGGGCAACACACACAAGCACATGGCCGAGTTAGCTCTTTACCGTCATTTGAGGTAGATTTAATCCTGCTATTTATCTAGCTTGGGATCTTGAAGTAGAACAAGTTTTTAGTCAACATGTTTTTTACGAACTTGGCGAGTCTGAGCTGCCACTAGAGCATTTCTTGGTTTTGCTACATTTGGTGGAGTGCGCATTGTAAGACAAACATTGATAACTAACCCACAACATGGAAAGATTTGAAAGATGTAATGAGAAAACAGTTTTTCCTTCCATACTATCGTCGTGAATTGATTCACAAATTTGAACAATTTAAACAAGGCAATAACACTGTTCATACTTACTACCAAGAGTTCAAATCTTATATGCATCATTGTGACATAGAAGAATCCGAGGATGATACAATGAATAGATTTTTGGTGGTTTGAACCATGATATTCGAGCAAGATTTGATATATTCCTCGTTGCATTACGGTATGTATGTTCGTGCTTGTACCTTTGAGAGCGATTCTGAAGGATGCATTGGGTGACTACAATAACTACTATTCCAGTTCATGCTCACCACCGTCGGTTGGTTCCTCCACCGTTGCACCTACTAGAGCAGCCCCACCTCGGATTGTGAGCGCGACATCATCTCAAGAGTATGGTGCATTGTCTACGTGTGTACCTACATCAGCTACGTCTTTGCGACAAGGTAACAGTAAAGGTATTGATGATATAACTTCACATGAGAATGATGGATCCCTAGTTAACTTGAATACATCATGTGTTGAGTTACCTGGTGATTTGAGCACAACACCTATTTTAGAGAATCTTGATACTATCATGAATGCGTCATGTGATCAAACAACTGAAATGCCAACAATTTTGAGTGCACCCATTGAATTAACTGTTGATGCAAAAGAATCAATGTTTAATCATTTTGATATGACCTATAATCTTGGTGATGATTCTGTGTTGAATGACTTATTGCATGTTTGCTTATTTAAGCATGTTGTAGCATGTAAATTTGATGCAAGTAAGGTTTATTCACCAATGTTGGGATGGTTTAATGATGAACATTGTCAATCTTTTAAAATAAACAAGAGCTTCACTTATATGTGCAAACTGAGTTGCAATATTTTCATGCCTTCTAGTTCTTGTGCTAATTTGTTGGCTTTAGATTTTATGAACTATGCTAGTTACTCATCTATTCATGTGTCATATATGCAAAAATCAAGGAAGTAAAATGGATGGCGTATACATATACAACATGTACACCTTGTCTCTTTCGTTAGCCACATTTCAGATTAAGCAGCCGAGGGCGGCTTTGTTTTCAAGAAGGGAGGATGATGAGGACATGACTACCTTGGATAAGACCAAAATATTGCATACATGCATATTTGTCGGTGATTTCTAGTGCAAACTATTCAATAATATATTTATGTTATCCGAACAAAAATACTTCACATACTTTTGTGTTTTGTCTAATTGCAGGTGTATGGGACATTTGTACAATCCACATATGAAGATAAGGGAAAAGGAGAAGTTTAGGTGCTGTTCAAAAGTCTTCTCACGTCACTTTTGGGCCAAGAGAAGATAGAGTCCAAGTCTCTCACGTTCGGATTCAGATTCGGACTGCATGACATACCTGACTCAAAACGTCAACAACTTTTATATACGGACTCGAATTGGGTGATTCTTTTTTTGGAAAGTAGATTTCATACTCTTTCCAGCACAATTGGAATCACCTTAAAATCGTCCGAGCGTTGAGTTATGGACGAAACAATCGACGCTGCACAGAATCCGAGTCAAACTACAAGTCCAAAGGTGTTACGTCACCTCCACTTGGGCCCATTGGCCTTGTACGACCTAGGGCTAGTTTTAGGCTACCTTGGGACTTCCTCCCACCTCCTTGGCCGCCACCCCTTGCTCCTATATAAGTAGATCCATCTAGTAGCTTTTCCCAGGGATTTGTTTAGTTAAAGTTAGCCATTGCAACCGTGTGCCGTTTGTGTCCAACGACCAGACCAAGACAGCTTACGGATCCCCACCTTTATCAATACTTCATATATACTCGCAATATTCAGATTGTCTTTATCATATTCTTGCTTGTTCTTCGATTGCTGGCAGGAATAGACCTTCGTGGTCAGGTTGATTGTGCCCCGGCGTGGTCAATAACCTCTCAGAGTTGGTTTAGCGATTGCTAAGGCGCAACGTCGTGCACGTTTGTAGTCGGATCGTCAAAGTCATCTTCACCAAATCGATAGTTATCATCTCATCGAAAGATCGGGACACCCCCGCCTCTATCAGAAATAGACCCTCGTGGTCAGGTTGATCGTGCTCTGGCGTGGTCAATAACCTCTCGGAGTTGGTTTAGCGATTGCTAAGGCGCGACGTCCTCGCACGTTCGTAGTCGGATCGTCAAAGTCGACTTCCACCAAAGCGAAAACCACCATCTCATTGAAAGACGGGACACCTTTGCCTCTATCAAGTGGTATCAGATTTCCAGGTTGCTCGGTGAGATTTTACAGTTTTTCGTAGTTTAGATCGAGTCTGTTCTTCATACCTACAGTCCACGAAAAAGCCACAAAAAAAATTAGGGTTAGTTCATCATATCCGAACCAATCGAGCCTTTGCATAATCTTTTACGTATTTGCGTTGTTGAATTTGCGGTTGCATCGTCGTGTCTAGTTCTTTGGTCTTAGAGTCTAGTCTTTTAGAGTTTGAGTTACGGTCATAAGTTGTCACGCCGCCGCCGCACCATCATCATCGCCCCTGCCATCTACCACCACCGCTTATCCGCCACCGCTTCGAATCCGTATCATATACCACCACCGCTGCTATATACCATCACCGTTGCCATATACCACCACCATATATCCACCACCAATCCGAGTTCCTTGCATATTAGATTTGTTTTCGGGATCCATCTAATTTCCGATTCGTGTTTCCTTGTCTGAGTAGGTTTCGGATTCCAGCAATCTTTTGCCGTCCGTAGAAGAGGTTGGTTTCCAAAAAAAAAAAATTGGTCGAAAAAAATTGACCCGTTTCCAGTTTTTGGGTCCAGGCAGTCGAAAAAAAAAATTGGTCGAAAAAAATTTCGTGCCCATCCTCTCAGTTTGACCTGGGAAGAGTTTTGAGACACTCGCCATTATAGTGATTTTTCGAAAAAAAAGAGCAGCGCAAAAAAAAGCAGCGCAAAAAAAAAGAGAAAAAAAAATTCAGAGTGTGCTTTTTCCTTGTTTACGTGCAGCGCCGTGATTTTGTTAGTGTTCTAGGCTCGCGTCTCTAGCACGGTCTAGCCTAGGACCAGCACAGTACCGTCGTTGAGCGTTTATTCAACTTTGCATCTCTGAATTGATTATTGCTGACCTTTTTTGCTACCATATTATAAGCCTTCCCAGCTCCACATACATCTACGTCGTGCGTTTGATTCTCCCGAATTTGAGATTTGCTTGACGGGTTTGTGATACACCACCACCACTTCTTAGTAGTCTGTAGGATCATATTCTTGTGTGTTTCTATTTGCTGCTAACCATGGTAGGATCACAAGCCGATGAGACTGATTGGGAGAACCTGACGAACAAACAGCTACATGATAAGTTTTAGCAAATGATGATTGGACAGGTGCAAGATGTGCTAAACAGATTTGACGAGGCCATGGAGAAGATAGATGGCATTGAGAAGGCGTTTGAAACAAAGATTGATAGCAAGTTTAATGAATTGCTCATGGCGTCTTCCACAACCACCGCCGCTGCACCTATCGCACCTCTAAAACGACAACAACCACGCCCCTTCCGAATCGGTATGGGACGAGCTCAGCGTGTTCCTATTGAGCCAGGACAAAATTCTGGTGCCGCTGCTACTCTCGCTGTTGGTGCTTCTTTAGCTCCTGCCTGCTGCTGCTGGTACCGAGGAGGATGATTATGTGGGAGATTACGAGGATGAGGTTGATCAACATCGAACTACGTGCAACCACCAGCACCACAACCACCAGGTCGTCCACATGCAAATAATGGCAATGTTAGGGCTCCCCCTCAGGTACGAGATCATGACCATCTCCCTAAACTGAAATTGAATATTCCACCATTTGAGGGTAGATATGTTCCTGATATATATCTTACTTGGGAGTTAGAAACTGAACAACGATTTACATGTTTAGAATATCCTGAGGAGAGACGTGTTCCTGCTGCTATTTGTGCTTTCACTAGCTTTGCATGTGTTTGTGGTCTGAACATTGTAGATTATATCCTGTTCCAGCTACTTGGGCTGCTTTGAAAACTGCTATGCGTACTCGTTGGGTTCCACCATATTATCAACTTGAATTACTTCAAAAATTGCAGCGCTTAAGACAAGGAAAAAATTTTGTAGAAGAATATTCTCAGGAATTACAAACTGGCTTGATTAGATGTGGTATTGTTGATGAGGACATGACTACCTTGGATAAGACCAAAAATATTGCATACATGCATATTTGTCAGGTGATTTCTAGTGCAAACTATTCAATAATATATTTATGTTATCCAGAACAAAAATACTTCACATACTTTTGTGTTTTGTCTAATTGCAGGTGTATGGGACATTTGTACAATCCACATATGAAGATAAGGGAAAAGGAGAAGTTTAGGTGCTGTTCAAAAAGTCTTCTCACGTCACTTTTGGGCCAAGAGAAGATAGTGTCCAAGTCTCTCACGTTCGGATTCAGATTCGGACTGCAGACATACCGACTCAAAACGTCAACAACTTTTTCATACGGACTCGAATTGGGTGATTTTTTTTGTTGGAAAGTAGATTTCATGCTCTCTCCAGCACAGTTGGAATCACCTTAAAATCCGTCCGGGCGTTGAGTTGTGGACGAAACAATCTGACGCTGCACAGAATCCGAGTCAAACTACAAGTCCAAAGGTGTTCGTCATCTCCACTTGGGCCCATTGGCCTTGTACGACCTAGGGTTAGTTTTAGGCTGCCTTGGGATGTCCTCCCACCTCCTTGGCCGCCACCCCTTGCTCCTATATAAGTAGATCCATCTAGTAGCTTTTCCTTGGGATTTGTTTAGTTAAAAGTTAGCCATTGCAACCGTACTTCGTTTGTGTCCAACGACCAGACCAAGACCGCTTACGGATCCCCACCTTTATCAATACTTCATACATACTCGCAATATTCAGATTGCTTTTATCATATTCTTGCTTGTTCTTGATTGCTTGCAGGAATAGACCTTCGTGGTCGTTGATTGTGCTCGGCGTGGTCAATAACCTCTCGGAGTTGGTTTAGCTATTGCTAAGGCGCAATTTCGTGCACGTTTGTAGTCGGATCGTCAAAGTCGTCTTCACCAAATCGATAGTTATCATCTCATCGAAAGATCGGGACACCCGCCTCTATCAAGTGGTATCGGTTTTCAGGTTGCTCGGTGAGATTTTACATTTTTCATAGTTTAGATCGCATCATCATTCATACCTACAGTCCATGAAAAAGCCATAAAAAAGTTAGATCTGTTCATCCTTTATCCAAGCCGATCGAGCCTTTGCAATTTTCTATTCATTGCTTGCATAGTTGAATTATCGGTTCCATCGTCGTGTCGATTCTTTGGTCTTAGTGTCTAGTTCCTTTAGAGTTTGAGTTCTGTTCACATTAGTCACGCCGCCGCTACATCATTATCCCTTCCGCTGTCCACCATCCCATCTATTAATTTCCACCACGTGCTCTGTACTGTTCATTGTCATAATCATAGTTGAGGTCATTCACATCTTCTTTGATCCAATCTACATCTTATCTAGTTTGTCTTGGAAAGAGGAGAAAAAAGAGAGAAAAAAAGAAAAAAAAAGAGAAAAAAAAAAGAAAGAAAAAAAAAAAAAAAGAGAGAAAAAAAAAAAAGCGTGAGGAAAAAAAGAAGAAAAAAAAGGATCTATCTAGAATCAATCTCGTACTGAATTCGGATTGGAATCTGTTTTGCGACTGTTCAGATAAAACAGGTGTATCTTCCTCATCTGAAGTCCGTATTGGCTCCGTGAGTACTCAAATTGAAGCTAGCGACGAGCCGCATCTAAATAGTTGCAGAAGCTAGTTCAATATTTGACACCTCAAAATCGGCTTCTAAATATGTCGTTTTGCCCTCCGAAGTTCGTGAACACAACTTGTTCCAATTTTCACGCCAGTTTTAGAATTCTTTGAGTCCTCATATCAACTCGGAATTGAGTGATTCTTTTTGCATTGGAAAGCTTGAGTTAGTAGCATTCTTTGAAAGAATTTATCAGAAAATTGGCTCAAACTTTTCAAGAGGAAAGTTGAGAGAGAGTTGTTGTATGTCACGCTTGCTAGTTGTTTTTCATCATTATCTTCACTACCGTTGTGATCTTCACTTATATCTTGCTGTCAAGAGCTACTTAGTATCCTTCATTGATGCTAGTTGTGCTACGCCGTGACCTCATTAGTGTTCTAGGCTCGCGTCTCTAGTCCGGTCTAGCCTAGGACCAGACAAGACCGTCGTTGAGCGTTTATTCAACATTGCATCTCTGAATTGATTATTGCTAATCTTTTCTACCATATATAGCCAACCTAGCTCCACATATTTCTACACCGTGTATCGACGTTCCCTCGCAATCGCTTTACACAATCCTCGGAGTTATTTGACATCGCTGGTTGCTGTCACCACCGCCGCATGGTAAGAACTTGTAAGATATTGATATTTGCTTTCTTGTGAGCACTTTACAACCACAGCCTAGTAGTTCATAGGAACATTATTCTAGAATTCTGTTTCTTGTTTCTACTAATCATGACAGTTAGGAGATAGTAGTTCTTGGACGACGGAGACATCTTCACCATCACGAGAGTTGGGACAACACACACAACCACATGGTCGGGTTATCTCTTTACCGTCATTTGAGGGTAGATTTAATCCTGCTATTTATCTAGCTTGTGAGTTTGAAGTAGAACAAGTTTTTAGTAACCATGACTTTTACGAACTTGGCGAGTACGAGCTGCCACTAGAGCATTCTTGGTTTTGCTTCAGTTTGGTGGAGTGTGCATTGTAAGAAAAATATTGATAACCAACCCACAACTTGGAAAGATTTGAAAGATGTAATGAGACAACATTTTTTCCCTCCTTACTATAAATCGTGAATTGCTTCGCAAATTTGAACAATTTAAACAAGGCAATAACACTGTTCATGTTTACTACCAAGAGTTCAAATCTTATATACATCATTGTGACATAGAAGAATCTGAGGATGATACAATGAATAGATTTTTGGTGGTTTGAACCATGGTATTGAGCAAGATTTCATATATTCCTCGTTGCATTACCGGTATGTATGTTCGTGCTTGTACCTTTGAGAGACGATTCTGAGGAGGATGCATTGGGTGACTACAACAACTACTATTCCAGTTCATGCTCATCACCGTCGGTTGGTTCCTCCACCGTTGCACCAACTAGAGAAGCCCCACCTCGGATTGTGGAGCGACATCATCTCAAGAGTATGGCGCATTGTCTACGTGTGTACCTACATCAGCTCGTCTTTGCGACAAGGTAATGATAAAGGTATTGATGATATAACTTCACATGAGAATGATGCATCCCTAGTTAACTTGAATGCATCATGTGTTGAGTTACCAGTGATTTGAGCATAACACCTATTTTAGAGAATCTTGATATTGTCATGAATCGTCATGTGATCAAACAACTGAAATACCAACAATTTTGAGTGCACCCATTGAATTAGCTGTTGATGCAAAAGAATCAATGTTTAATCATTTTGATGTGAGCTTCACTTATATGTGCAAACTGAGTTGCAATATTTTCATGCCTTCTACTTCTTGTGCTAATTTGTTGGTTTTAGATTTTATGAACTATGCAAGTTACTCATCTATTCATGTGTCATATATGCAAAAATTAAGGGAAGTAAAAATGGATGACGTATACATATACAACATGTACACCTTGTCTCTTTTGTTAGCCACATTTCAGATTATGCAACGCCGAGGACGGCTTTGTTTTCAAGAAGGGAGGATGATGAGGACATGACTACCTTGGATAAGACCAAATATATTGCATACATGCATATTTGTCAGGTGATTTCTAGTGCAAACTATTCAATAATATATTTATGTTATCCAGAACAAAAATACTTCACATACTTTTGTGTTTTGTCTAATTGCAGGTGTATGGGACATTTGTACAATCCACATATGAAGATAAGGGAAAAGGAGAAGTTTAGGTGTTGTTCAAAAAGTCTTCTCACGTCACTTTTGGGCCAAGAGAAGATAGAGTCCAAGTCTCTCACGTTCTGGATTCAGATTCGGACTGCACAGACATACCTGACTCAAAACGTCAACAACTTTTTCATACGGACTCCGAATTGGGTGATTCTTTTTTTGTTGGAAAGTAGATTTCATGCTCTTCCCAGCACAGTTGGAATCACCTTAAAATCCGTCCGGAGCGTTGAGTTGTGGACGAAACAATCTGACGCTGCACCAGAATCCGAGTCAAACTACAAGTCCAAAGGTGTTACGTCATTTCCACTTGGGCCCATTGGCCTTGTACGACCTAGGGTTAGTTTTAGGCTGCCTTGGGATGTCCTCCCACCTCCTTGGCCGCCACCCCTTGCTCCTATATAAGTAGATCCATCTAGTAGCTTTTCCCTTGGGATTTGTTTAGTTAAAGTTAGCCATTGCAACCGTGTACTTCGTTTGTGTCCAACGACAGACCAAGACCGCTTACGGATCCCCACCTTTATCAATACTTCGTACATACCGCAATATTCAGATTGCTTTTATCATATTCTTGCTTGTTCTTGATTGCTTGCAGGAATAGACCTTCGTGGTCGAGTTGATTGTGCTCGGCGTGGTCAATAACCTCTCGGAGTTGGTTTAGCGATTGCTAAGGCGCAACGTCGTGCACGTTTGTAGTCGGATCGTCAAAGTCGTCTCCACCAAATCGATAGTTATCATCTCATCGAAAGATCGGGACACCCCGCCTCTATCAATTGTTGAGGAGAATAAAGCTATGCTTGCACGTTTTCTGGGTGGATTAAATAGAGAGATTCAGACCATTCTAGACTATAAAGATTATAATAATATCACTCGTTTATTCCATCTTGCTTGTAAAGCTGAACGTGAAGTGCAGGATCGACAGGCATTGGCGCGCACTAACTTTTCTCGCAGGTCGACCTTCATCATGGACACCACGTGCATCATCTACTTCCTTTGCACCATCACCTCCTTGGTGCCACCTCCAACCGTGATACAAGAAAGCAGGCACAACCACCACTATCGCCAAGAGCACACTGCCGGGGCCTGCAGAGCTCTTCTTCTTCCATGGCGTCAACAGGGCACACAAGTGATATTATTTGTCGTCGTTGTAAGGGAAGAGGACATTTTCTTGAGAGAATGCAAATCTCAGCGTGTGATGATTGCTACGAGGATGGTGGGTATGAGTCCGCTAGTGACTATGATGAGGAGACTCTGGCTCTTATTACACATGAGGAACACGGTGGAGATGATTCGATCATGAGACACAATACATGGCTGCTGAAGATCTTGATGGTATGAATGTTTAGTTGCTCAACGTGTTTTGAGTGTGCAGGTTACACAAGCTGAGCAAAATCAGAGGCATAATTTGTTCCATACAAAGGGAGTTGTGAAGGAACGTTCTATTCGCGTCATCATAGATGGAGGGAGCTGCAACAACTTGGCTAGCATGGAGATGGTGGAGAAGCTATCTCTCACCACAAGACCACATCCACATCCTTACTACATCCAATGGTTCAACAACAGCGGCAATGTTAAGGTAACACGTATTGTTCGTGTGCATTTTAGTATCTCTACATATGCTGATTATGTTGATTGTGATGTGGTACCTATGCAAGCATGTTCCTTATTACTTGGTAGACCATGGCAATTTGATAAAAATTTTGTACACCATGGTAGAAACAATCAGTACACTCTTGTTCATAGGGATAAAAATAATACTTTGCTTCCTATGACTCCTGATTCCATTTTGAAAAATGATATTAATAGAGCTAATAAAGAAAAACAGGAGAAAAATAAGAGTGAAAATCAGATTGTGGCAGAAGAATTTGAGCAACACATGAAGCTTAATAATAAACCATCTACTGTTGCTTCTGAAATTAAATTGAAAAGTGCATGTTTACTTGCCACCAAATCTGATATTGATGAGCTAGATTTTAGCAAATCTGTTTGCTATGCTTTTGTGTGCAAAGAGGCATTATTTTCATTCGAGGACGTGCCTTCCTCTTTGCCACCGCTCTTGTCACTAACATTTTGCGGGAGTTCACGACATCTTTCCACAAGACGTGCCACCGGATTACCACCTATTGAAGGATTGAGCATCAAATTAATTTAATTCCGGTGCATCATTACCCAACCGTGCACCATACCGTACCAATTCAGAGGAGACGAAGGAGATTATGCGTCAAGTACAGGAGCTGCTCAACAAAGGTTATATACGCGAATCCTTAGTCCTTGTGCTGTTCCTATTATTCTAGTGCCGAAAAAGGATGGTACACCACGTATGTGTGTTGATTGTGGAGGCATTAATAATATTACTATTCGTTATCGTCACCCTATTCCTAGGCTAGATGATATGCTTGATGAATTGAGTGGCTCTACAATATTCTCCAAAGTTGATTTGCGTAGTGGATACCATCAAATTCATATGAAATTGGGAGATGAATGGAAAACAACATTTAAAACTAAGTTTGGATTATATGAGTGGTTAGTCATGCCTTTTGGGTTAACTAATGCACCTAGTACTTTCATGAGATTAATGAACGAAGTTTTACGTGCTTTCATTGGACGATTTGTGGTAGTCTATTTTGATGATATACTGATTTATAGCAAATCTTTGGAAGAACATTTGAAACATTTACGTTCTGTTTTTAATGCTCTACGTGATGCACGTTTGTTTGGTAACCTTGGGAAGTGCACCTTTTGCACCGACCGAGTATCTTTTCTTGGCTATGTTGTTACTCCACAGGGAATTGAAGTTGATAAAGCCAAGATTGAAGCTATTGAGAGTTGGCCGCAGCCCAAAACAGTCACACAAGTGAGGAGTTTCCTTGGCCTCGCTGGTTTTTATAGGCGTTTTGTGAGAGATTTCAGCACCATTGCTGCACCTCTCAACGAGCTTACAAAGAAGGATGTGCCTTTTGTTTGGGGTACCGCACAGGAAGAAGCCTTCACGGTATTGAAAGCTAAGTTGACACATGCTCCTTTACTCTAACTTTCTGATTTTAATAAGACTTTTGAGCTTGAATGTGATGCTAGTGGAATTGGATTAGGAGGTGTGTTATTACAAGATGGCAAACCTGTTGCATACTTTTCTGAAAAATTGAGTGGGCCTAGTTTGAACTATTCTACTTATGATAAAGAATTATATGCTCTTGTTCGGACTTTAGAGACATGGCAACATTATTTATGGCCCAAAGAATTTGTTATACATTCTGATCATGAATCTTTGAAACATATTAAAAGTCAAGCTAAACTGAATCGTAGACATGCTAAATGGGTTGAATTCATTGAGACTTTCCCTTATGTCATTACACACAAGAAGGGTAAAGAAAATGTTATTGCTGATGCATTGTCTCGTCGTTATACCATGCTTTCACAACTTGACTTTAGAATATTTGGTTTGGAGACCATCAAAGATCAATATGTGCATGATGCTGAATTTAGCGATGTATTGCAGAATTGTAAAGAAGGTAGAACATGGAACAAGTTTGTCGTTAATGATGGATTTGTGTTTCGTTCTAACAAGCTATGCATTCCAGCTAGCTCCGTTCGTCTTTTGTTGTTGCAGGAGGCGCATGGAGGAGGACTAATGGGACACTTTGGCGTGAAGAAGACGGAGGACGTACTTGCTACACATTTCTTTTGGCCAAAGATGCGACGGGATGTTGAGCGTTTTATTGCTCGCTACACTACATGTCAAAAAGCTAAGTCACCACTCAATCCTCATGGTTTATATATGCCTTTGCCTGTGCCTAGTGTTCCTTGGGAGGATATATCTATGGACTTTGTTTTAGGTTTACCTCGAACAAAGAAGGGAGGATAGCATATTTGTTGTCGTGGATAGATTCTCGAAAATGGCACACTTTATACCATGTCATAAAAGCGATGATCTTTGTTAATGTTGCTGATTTGTTCTTTCGTGAAATTATTCGCTTGCATGGTGTGCCAAATACTATTGTTTCAGATCGTGATACTAAATTTCTTAGCCACTTTTGGAGATGTTTATGGGCTAAGTTGGGGACTAAATTGCTTTTAGTACTACTTGTCATCCCCAAACTGATGGACAAACTAAAGTAGTCAATAGAACATTATGTACTATGCTTAGGGCTGTTTTGAAGAATAATAAGAAAATGTGGGAAGAATGCTTGCCTCATATTGAATTTGCTTATAATCGTTCATTGCATTCTACTACTAAGATGTGCCCTTTTGAAATTGTGTATGGTTTCCTACCTCGTGCACCTATTGATTTGTCGCCTCTTCCATCTTCGGAGAAGGTTAATTTTGATGCTAAAGAACGTTACGAATTGATTTTAAAATGCATGAGTTAACCAAGGAAAACATTGAGCGTATGAATGCAAAATATAAACTTCTTTGGAGATAAGGGTAGAAAACATGTTGTGTTTGCACGGAGATCTTGTTTGGTTACATTTGCGTAAAGATAGATTTCTAATTTGCGCAAATCAAAGCTAATGCCACGTCTTGATGGTCCTTTTAAGGTGTTAGAGAAAATAAATGATAATGCATATAAACTTGAGCTACTGCAGATTTTGGGGTTAGTCCACTTTTAACATTGCAGATTTGAAGCCTTATTTGGGTGAGGAAGATGAGCTTCCGTCGAGGGCGACTTCATTTCAAGAAGGGAGGATGATGAGGACATCAATACCATTGTTACACCCACAGCCCCTCTTTGTTACATATCTGGGACCAATTACTAGAGCTCACAGACGCCAATTAAATTACCAGGTACTTTCGTTTCTTGGTAATGATTCTAATGTTCATGAGAATATGATGCTGCCTAAATTAGATACATTTGTTTTGCTTACAAATGAAGGGCCTAGCTTGGAGAAGAATGAACATTGGAGCAAGAACACGCATGGAGTTGATGGCATGCGCAAGGGGATCAAGAACGGAGTTACAAGTGATGATTTCAGGACTTTGAAGCCACCATAAGGAGTGCATGAAGCCTTGGACGAAATATACAAGATGCCACTTCATAACATTCGTCCATAGGCTATTCTAGGTGCTGCGTCACCTTATTATTGGGCCAGGCCCATGTAATTTCGAAATACTTAAGTATAGGCTATTTTTAGAGTCCGTATTTATGGGGAAACAAGAGTTAGGGTTGGTTTTGGACCCCACCCTCAAGGGCCACGAAATTCCCTCCTTTTCCCCCATATATACAGCCCTTAGGGCGTCGTTTAGACTTTGGGTTTTGTTTAGATTAAAAGTTCGCCATAGCTGCAACTTCGCGTACTTCATTTGTGTTCAACGACCAGACAAAGGCGTCACAGAACCCCACCTTGATCAATAAAGCTTTCATCTTATATTCGCAATATCTAGATTGCAATCTCAGTTTCTTGCTTGTTCTTCGTTTGCTCGCAGGAAATTGATGAGGACATGACTACCTTGGATAAAATCAAAAATATTGCATACATGCATATTTGTCAGGTGATTTCTAGTGCAAACTATTCAATAATATATTTATGTTATCCAGAACAAAAATACTTCACATACTTTTGTGTTTTGTCTAATTGCAGGTGTATGGGACATTTGTACAATCCATATATGAAGATAAGGGAAAAGGAGAAGTTTAGGTGCTGTTCAAAAAGTCTTCTCACATCACTTTTGGGCCAAGAGAAGATAGAGTCCAAGTCTCTCACGATTCGGATTGCGGATTCATACGGACTCCGAATTGGGTGATTATTTTTTGTTGGAAAGTAGATTTCATGCTCTTTCCAGCACAATTGGACTTAAAATACGTCCGGAGCGTTGAGTTATGGAAAACAATCGACGATGCACCAGAATCCGAGTCAAACTACAAGTCCAAAGGTGTTACGTCACCTCCACTTGGGCCCATTGGCCTTGTACGACCTAGGGCTAGTTTTAGGCTGCCTTGGGACGTCCTCCCACCTCCTTGGCTGCCACCCTTGCTCCTATATAAGTAGATCCATCTAGTAGCTTTTCCCTGGGATTTGTTTAGTTAAAGTTAGCCATTGCAACCGTGTACTTCGTTTGTGTTCAACGACAGACCAAGACCGCTTACGGATCCCCACCTTTATCAATACTTCATATATACTCGCAATATTCAGATTGTTTTATCATATTCTTGCTTGTTCTTCGATTCTTGGCAGGAATAGACCTTCGTGGTCGTTGATTGTGCTCGGCGTGGTCAATAACCTCTCGGAGTTGGTTTAGCGATTGCTAAGGCGCAACGTCGTGCACGTTTGTAGTCGGATCGTCAAAGTCATCTTCACCAAATCGATAGTTATCATCTCATCGAATGATCGGGACACCCCCGCCTCTATCAAGTGGTATCAAGTGGTATCAGTTTTCAGGTTGCTCGGTGAGATTTTACAGTTTTTCATAGTTTAGATCGCATCTGTCATTCATACCTATAGTCAATGAAAAAGCCACAAAAAAAGTTAGATCTGCTCATCCTTTATCCAAGCCAGTCTGAACCTTTGCAATTTTCTATTCATTGTTTGCATAGTTGAATTATCGGTTGCATCGTCGTGTCAGTTGCTGGTCTTAGTGTCTAGTTCCTTTAGAGTTTCGAGTTCTGTTCACATTAGTCACGCCGCCGCTGTATCATTATCCCTTCCGCTGTCCACCATCCCATCTATTAATTTCCACCATGTGCTACACGCTGTTCATTGTCATAATCATAGTTGAGGTCACTCACATCTTCGCCTGATCCAATTTGCATCTTATCTAGTTTGTCTTGGAAAGAGGGAGAAAAAAAGAGAGAAAAAAAGGAAAGAAAAAAAAGAAAAAGAGAGAGAAGAAAAAGAAAAAAAAGCGTGAGGAAAAAAAAGAGAGAAGAAAAAAAATCGGATCTATCTAGAATCAATCTCGTACCTGAATTCGGATTAGCATCTGTTTTGCGCACTGTTCAGTAAAACAGGTGTATCTTCCTCATACGAAGTCCGTTTTGGCTCCGTGAGTACTCAAATTGAAGCTAGAGACGAGCCGCATCTAAATAGTTGCAGAAGCTAGTTCAGTATTTGACTCCTCAAAATCGGCTTGTAAATAGGTCTTTTTGCCCTCTGAAGTTCGTGGACACAACTTGTTCCAATTTTTCCGGCCAGTTTTAGAATTCTTTGACTCCTCATATCAACTCGGAATTGAGTGATTCTTTTTGCATTGGAAAGCTTGAGTTAGTAGCATTATTTGAAAGAATTTATCAGAAAATTGGCTCAAACTTTTCAAGAGGAAAGTTGGAGAGAGAGTTGTTGTATGTCCTGCTTGGCAGTTGTTTTTCATCATTATCTTCACTGCCGTTGTGATCTTCACTTGTATCTTGCTGTCAAGAGCTACTTAGTATCCTTCATTGATGCTAGTTGTGCTACGCCGTGACTTCATTAGTGTTCTAGGCTCGCGTCTCTAGTCCGGTCTAGCCTAGGACCAGCACTGAGACCGTCGTTGAGCGTTTATTCAACATTGCATCTTTGAATTGATTATTGCTAAAATTTTTGCTACCATATATAGCCAACCCAGCTCCACATATTTCTACACCGTGTATCGTCGTTCCCGGCAATCGCTTTACACAATCTTGAGTTACTTGACACCGTTGGATGCCTGTCACCACCGCCGCATGGTAAGAACTTGTAAGATATTGATATTTGCTTTCTTGTGAGCACTTTACAACCACATCCTAGTAGTTCATAGGAACATTATTCTCGAATTTTGTTTCTTGTTTCTACTAATCATGACAGGTTTCGGAGATAGAAGTTCTTGGACGATGAACACATCTTCACCATCACGAGAGTTGGGACAACACACACAAGCACATGGCCAGGTTAGCTCTTTACCGTCATTTGAGGGTAGATTTAATCCTGCTATTTATCTAGCTTGGGATCTTGAAGTAGAACAAGTTTTTAGTCAGCATGTTTTTTCTGAACTTGAGCGAGTACGAGCTGCCACTAGAGCATTTACTGGTTTTGCTTCTGTTTGGTGGAGTGTGCATTGTAAGAAAAACATTTATAACCAACCCACAACATGGAAAGATTTGAAAGATGTAATGAGAAAACAGTTTTTCCCTCCATACTATCGTCGTGAATTGATTCGCAAATTTGAACAATTTAAACAAGGCAATAACACTGTTCATACTTACTACCAAGAGTTCAAATCTTATATGCATCATTGTGACATATAAGAATCTGAGGATGATACAATGAATAGATTTTTTGGTGGTTTGAACCATGATATTCGAGCAAGATTTGATATATTCCTCGTTGCATTACGGTATGTATGTTCGTGCTTGTACCTTTGAGAGAGCGATTCTGAGGAGGATGCATTGGGTGACTACAACAACTACTATTCCAGTTCATGCTCACCACCGTCGGTTGGTTCCTCCACCGTTGCACCTACTAGAGCAGCCCCACCTCGGATTGTGAGCGACATCATCTCAAGAGTATGGTGCATTGTCTACGTGTGTACCTACATCAGCTACGTCTTTGCGACAAGGTAATGATAAAGGTATTGATGATATAACTTCACATGAGAATGATGCATCCCTAGTTAACTTGAATGCATCATGTGTTGAGTTACCTGGTGATTTGAGCACAACACTATTTTAGAGAATCTTGATACTATCATGAATGCGTCATGTGATCAAACAACTGAAATACCAACAATTTTGAGTGCACCCATTGAATTAACTGTTGATGCAAAAGAATCAATGTTTAATCATTTTGATATGACCTATAATCTTGGTGATGATTCTGTGTTGAATGACTTATTGCATGTTTGCTTATTTAAGCATGTTGTAGCATGTAAATTTGATGCAAGTAAGGTTTATTCACCAATGTTGGGATGGTTTAATGATGAACATTGTCAATCTTTTGAAATAAACAAGAGCTTCACTTATATGTGCAAACTGAGTTGCAATATTTTCATGCCTTCTAGTTCTTGTGCTAATTTGTTGGCTTTAGATTTTATGAACTATGCTAGTTACTCATCTATTCATGTGTCATATATGCAAAAATCAAGGGAAGTAAAAATGGATGACGTATACATATACAACATGTACACCTTGTCTCTTTCGTTAGCCACATTTCAGATTAAGCAACGCCGAGGACGGCTTTGTTTTCAAGAAGGGAGGATGATGAGGACATGACTACCTTGGATAAGACCAAAAATATTGCATACATGCATATTTGTCAGGTGATTTCTAGTGCAAACTATTCAATAATATATTTATGTTATCCAGAACAAAAATACTTCACATACTTTTGTGTTTTGTCTAATTGCAGGTGTATGGGACATTTGTACAATCCACATATGAAGATAAGGGAAAAGGAGAAGTTTAGGTGCTGTTCAAAAAGTCTTCTCACGTCACTTTTGGGCCAAGAGAAGATAGAGTCCAAGTCTCTCACGTTCTGGATTCAGATTCGGACTGCACAGACATACCTGACTCAAAACGTCAACAACTTTTTTATACGGACTCCGAATTGGGTGATTCTGTTTTTGTTGGAAAGTAGATTTCATGCTCTTTCCAGCACAATTGGAATCACCTTAAAATACGTCCGGAGCGTTGAGTTATGGACGAAACAATCTGACGCTGCACCAGAATCCGAGTCAAACTACAAGTCCAAAGGTGTTACGTCACCTCCACTTGGGCCCATTGGCCTTGTACGACCTAGGGCTAGTTTTAGGCTGCCTTGGGACGTACTCCCACCTCCTTGGCCGCCACCCCTTGCTCCTATATAAGTAGATCCATCTAGTAGCTTTTCCCTGGGGATTTGTTTAGTTAAAAGTTAGCCATTGCAACCGTGTACCGTTTGTGTCCAACGACTGGACCAAGACCGCTTACGGATCCCCACCTTTATCAATACTTCATATATACTCGCAATATTCAGATTGTTTTATCATATTCTTGCTTGTTCTTCGATTCTTTGGCAGGAATAGACCTTCGTGGTCGAGTTGATTGTGCTCGGCGTGGTCAATAACCTCTCGAGTTGGTTTAGCGATTGCTAAGGCGCAGCGTCTTGCACGTTTGTAGTCGGATCGTCAAAGTCATCTTCACCAAATCGATAGTTATCATCTCATCGAAAGATCGGGACACCCCCGCCTCTATCAGAAATAGACCCTCGTGGTCAGATTGATCGTGCTCTGGCGTGGTCAATAACCTCTCGGAGTTGGTTTAGCAATTGCTAAGGCGCGACGTCCTCGCACGTTCGTAGTCGGATCGTCAAAGTCGACTTCCACCAAAGCGAAAACCACCATCTCATCGAAAGACGGGACACCTTTGCCTCTATCAAGTGGTATCAGATTTCCAGGTTGCTCGGTGAGATTTTACAGTTTTTCGTAGTTTAGATCGAGTCTATTCTTCATACCTACAGTCCACGAAAAAGGCACAAAAAAAATTAGGGTTAGTTCATCATATCCGAACCAATCTGAGCCTTTGCATAATCTTTTCTGTATTTGCGTTGTTGAATTTGCGGTTGCATCGTCGTGTCTAGTTCTTTGGTCATAGAGTCTAGTCTTTTAGAGTTTGAGTTACGGTCATAAGTTGTCCGCCGCCGCACCATCATCATCGCCCTGCCATCTACCACCACCGCTTATCCGCCACCGCTTCGAATCCGTATCATATACCACCACCGCTGCCATATACCATCACCGTTGCCATATACCACCACCATATATCCACCACCAATCCGAGTTCCTTGCATATTAGATTTGTTTTCGGGATCCATCTAATTTCCGATTCGTGTTTCCTTGTCTGAGTAGGTTTCGGATTCCAGCAATCTTTTGCCGTCCGTAGAAGAGGTTGGTTTCCAAAAAAAAAAATTGATCGAAAAAAATTGACCCGTTTCCAGTTTTTGGGTCCAGGCAGTCGAAAAAAAAATTTGGTCGAAAAAACTTTCGTGCCCATCCTGTCAGTTTGACCTAGGAAGAGTTTTGAGACACTCGCCATTATAGTGATTTTTCGCAAAAAAAAAAGCAGCGCAAAAAAAAGCAGCGCAAAAAAAAAGAGCCAAAAAAAATTCAGAGTGTGCTTTTTCCTTGTTTACGTGCAGCGCCGTGATTTTCTTAGTGTTCTAGGCTCGCGTCTCTAGCACGGTCTAGCCTAGGACCAAGCACAGTACCGTCGTTGAGCGTTTAGTCAACTTTGCATCTCTGAATTGATTATTCTTGACCTTTTTGCTACCATATTATAAGCCTTCCCAGCTCCACATACATCTACGTCATGCGTTTGATTCTCCTGGTAATCACTATATCCAAGCTTTGAGTGTTTTGACTACAACGGTTGCCGATCACCGCTTCTTCTTTGGGTAAGAACTGGTAAGAATTTGAGATTTGCTTGACGGGTTTGTGATACACCACCACCACTTCTTAGTAGTCTGTAGGATCATATTCTTGTGTGTTTCTATTTGCTGCTAACCATGGTAGGATCACAAGCCGATGAGACTGATTGGGAGAACCTGACGAACAAACAGCTACATGATAAGTTTTAGCAAATGATGATTGGACAGGTGCAAGATGTGCTAAACAGATTGATAGAGGCAAAGGTGTCCCGTCTTTCGATGAGATGGTGGATTGCGCTTTGGTGGAAGTCGACTTTGACGATCCGACTACAAGCGTGCGAGGACGTCGCGCCTTAGCAATCGCCAAACCAACTCCGAGAGGTTATTGACCACGCCGGAGCACGATCAACCTAACCACGAGGGTCTATTTCCTGCGAGCAAACGAATAACAAGCAAGAAACTGAGATTGCAATCTGGATATTGTGAATATAAGATGAAAGCTTTATTGATCAAGGTGGGGTTCTGTGGCGCCTTTGTGCAGTCGTTGAACACAAAGCGAAATCTGCGAAGTTGCAGCTATGGCGAACTTTTGATCTAAACAAAACCCAAAGTCTAAGCGGTGCCCTAAGGGCTGTATATATGGAGGAAGAGGGGAGATTTTCGTGGCCCTTGGTGGAGGGGTCGAAACTAACCCTATCTCTTGTTTCCCCACATACGGACTCTAAAAATAGCCTATACTAATGTATTTCGAAATTACATGGGCTGGCCCAATAATAAGGTGTGTGACACCTAGAATAGCCTCTGGACGAAATTTATGAAGTAGCATCTTGTATATTTCATCCAAGGCTTCATGCACTCATTATGGTGGCTTCAAAGTCCTGAAATCATCACTTGTAACTCCATTCTTGTCCCCTTAGCATGCCATCATCTCCATGCTTGTTCTTGCTCCAATGTTCATCCTTCTCCAAGCTAGGCCCTTCATTTGTAAGCAAAACAAATGTATCCAATTTAGGCGACATCATATTCTCATGAGCATTAGAATCATTACCAAGAAGCGAAAGTACGGTAATTTAGTTGGCGTGTGCGAGCTCTAGTAATTGGTCCGGTATGTATAGCGGCGAGGGCTGTGGGTGTAACAATGGTATTGATGTCCTCATCATCCTCCCTTCTTGAAATGAAGTCGTCCTCGACGGAAGTTCATCTTCCTCACCCAAATATGGCTTCAAATCTGCAATGTTAAAAGTGGGACTAACCCCAAAATCTGCAGGCAGCTCAAGTTTATATGCATTATCATTTACTTTCTCCAACACCTTAAAGGGACCAGCAGACACGTGACATTAGCTTTGATTTGCGCAAATCAGAAATCTATCCTTACGCAAATGTAACCAAACAAGATCTCCGGTGCAAACACAACATGTTTTCTACCCTTATCTCCAGCAAGTTTATATTTAGCATTCATCGCTCAATGTTTTCCTTAGTTAACTCATGCATTTTTAAAATCAATTCAGCACGTTCTTTAGCATCAAAATTAACCTTCTCCAAAGATGGAAGAAGCAACAAATCAATAGGTGCACGAGGTAGGAAACCATACACAACTTCAAAAGGGCACATCTTAGTAGTAGAATGCAATGAACGATTATAAGCAAATTCAATATGAGGCAAGCATTCCTCCCACATTTTCTTATTTTTCTTTAGAACAGCCCTAAGCATAGTAGACAATGTTCTATTGACTACTTCAGTTTGTCCATCGGTTTGGGGGTGACAAGTAGTACTAAAAGCAGTTTAGTCCCCAACTTAGCCCATAAACATCTCCAAAAGTGGCTAAGAAAATTAGTATCACGATCTGAAACAATAGTATTTGGCACACCATGCAAGCGAATAATTTCACGAAAGAACAAATCAGCAACATTGACAAACATCATCGCTTTTATGACATGGTATAAAGTGTGCCATTTTCGAGAATCTATCCACGACAACAAATATGCTATCCTCCCTTCTTTGTTCTAGGTAAACCTAAAACAAAGTCCATAGATATATCCTCCCAAGGAACACTAGGTGCAGAGCAAAGGCATATATAAACCATGAGGATTGAGTCGTGACTTAGCTTTTTGACATGTAGTGCAGCGAGCAATAAACGCTCAACATCCGTCTCATCTTTGGCCAAAAGAAATGTGTAGCAAGTCGTCCTCCGTCTTCTTCACGCCAAAGTGTCCCATTAGTCCTCCTCCATGCGCCTCCTGCAACAACAAAAGACTAACGGAGCTAGCTGGAATGCATAGCTTGTTACGGAACACAAATCCATCATTAACGACAAACTTGTTCCATGTTCTTCCTTCTTTACAATTCTGCAATACATCTTTAAAATCAGCATCATGCACATATTGATCTTTGATGGTCTCCAAACCAAATATTTTGAAGTCAAGTTGTGAAAGCATAGTATAGCGACGAGACAATGCATCAAGCAATAACATTTTCTTTACCCTTCTTGTGTTTAATGACATAAGGGAAAGTCTCAATGAATTCAACCCATTTAGCATGTCTACGATTCAGTTTAGCTTGACTTTTAATATGTTTCAAAGATTCATGATCGAATGTATAACAAATTCTTTGGGCCATAAATAATGTTGCCATGTTTCTAAAGTCCGAACAAGAGCATATAATTCTTTATCATAAGTAGAGTAATTCAGACTAGGCCCACTCAATTTTTCAGAAAAGTATGCAACAGGTTTGCCATCTTGTAATAACACACCTCCTAATCCAATTCCACTAGCATCACATTCAAGCTCAAAAGTCTTATTAAAATCAGGAAGTTGGAGTAAAGGAGCATGTGTCAACTTAGCTTTCAATACCGTAAAGGCTTCTTCCTGTGCGGTACCCCAAACAAAAGGCACATCCTTCTTTGTAAGCTCGTTGAGAGGTGCAGCAATGGTGCTGAAATCTCTCACAAAACGCCTATAGAAACCAGCGAGGCCAAGGAAACTCCTCACTTGTGTGACCGTTTTGGGCTGCGGCCAACTCTCAATAGCTTCAATCTTGGCTTTATCAACTTCAATTCCTGTGGAGTAACAACATAGCCAAGAAAAGATACTCGATCGGTGCAAAAGGTGCACTTCCCAAGGTTACCAAACAAGCGTGCATCACGTAGAGCATTAAAAACAACACGTAAATGTTCCAAATGTTCTTCCAAAGATTTGCTATAAATCAGTATATCATCAAAATAGACTACCACAAATCGTCCAATGAAAGCACGTAAAACTTTGTTCATTAATCTCATGAAAGTACTAGGTGCATTAGTTAACCCAAAAGGCATGACTAACCACTCATATAATCCAAACTTAGTTTTAAATGCTGTTTTCCATTCATCTCCCAATTTCATACGAATTTGATGGTATCCACTACGCAAATCAACTTTGGAGAATATTGTAGAGCCACTCAATTCATCAAGCATATCATCTAGCCTAGGAATAGGGTGACGATAACGAATAGTAATATTATTGATGCCTCTACAATCAACACACATACGTGACATACCATCCTTTTTCGGCACTAGAATAATAGGAACAGCACAAGGACTAAGGGATTCGCGTATATAACCTTTGTCGAGCAGCTCCTGTACTTGACGCATAATCTCCTTCGTCTCCTCTGGATTGGTACGGTATGGTGCACGGTTGGGTAATGATGCACCGGAATTAAGTCAATTTGATGCTCAATCCCTCGAATAGGTGGTAATCCGGTGGCACGTCTTGTGGAAAGACGCGTCGTGAACTCTGCAAAATGTTAGTGACAGAAGGGGCAAAGAGGAAGGCACGTCCTCAAATGAAAATAATGCCTCTTTGCACACAAAAGCATAGCAAATAGATTTGCTAAAATCTAGCTCATCAATATCAGATTTGGTGGCAAGTAAACATGCACTTTTCAATTTAATTTCGAAGCAACAGTAGATGGTTTATTATTAGGCTTCATGTGTTGCTCAAATTCTTTTGCCACAATCTGATTTTCACTCTTATTTTTCTCTGTTTTGCTTTATTAGCTCTATTAATATCATCTTTCAAAATGGACTCAGGAGTCATAGGAAGCAAAGTAATATTTTTATCCTTATGAACAAGAGTATCTTGATTGTTTCTACCATGGTGTACAATTTTTATCAAATTGCCATGGTCTACCAAGTAACAAGGAACATGCTTGCATAGGTACCACATCACAATCAACATAATCAGCATATGTAGAGATACTAAAATGCACACGAACAAGACGTGTTACCTTCACCTTGCCGCTGTTGTTGAACCATTGGATGTAGTAAGGATGTGGATGTGGTCTTGTGGTGAGAGATAGCTTCTCCACCATCTCCATGCTAGCCAAGTTGTTGCAGCTCCCTCCATCTATGATGGCGCTGAATAGAACGTTCCTTCACAACTCCTTTGTATGGAACAAATTATGCCTTTGATTTTGCTCACTTGTGTAACCTGCACACTCAAAACACGTTGAGCAACTAAACATTCATACTGTCGGCATCTTCAGCAGCCATGTATTGTGTCTCATGATCGAAGCATCTCCACCGTGTTCCTCATGTGTAATAAGAGCCAAAGTCTCCTCATCATAGTCACTAGCGGACTCATACCCACCATCCTCAAGAGCAATCATCACACGCTGAGATTTGCATTCTCTCATAAAATGTCCTCTTCCCTTACAACGACGACAAATAATATCACTTGTGTGCCTGTTGACGCCATGGAAGAAGAAGAGCTCTATGCAGCCCGGCAGTGTGCTCTTGGCAGATAGTGGTGGTTGTGCTGCTTTCTTGTATCACGGTTGGAGGTGGCTTTGAAGGAGGTGATGGTGCGGTGGAAGTAGATGATGCGTGGTGTCCATGATGAAGGTCGACTGCAGAAAAGTT
This sequence comes from Aegilops speltoides, assembly GCA_021437245.1. Taxonomy (NCBI): domain Eukaryota; kingdom Viridiplantae; phylum Streptophyta; class Magnoliopsida; order Poales; family Poaceae; genus Aegilops; species Aegilops speltoides. The sequence continues at coordinate 45,446 of JAHHZJ010001691.1, forward strand.
AGTGCGGCGCCAATGCCTGTCGATCCTGCACTTCACGTTCAGCTTTACAAGCAAGATGGAATAAAAGAGTGATATTATTATAATCCTTATAGTCTAGAATGGTGCGAATCTCTATTTAATCCACCCGAAAACGTGCAAGCATAGCTTCATTCTCCTCAACAATACCACATCTAATCAAGCCGGTTTGTAATTCACGAGAATATTCTTCTCGAGTTTTTCCTTGTCTTAAGCGCTGCAATTTTTGAAGTAATTCACGTTGATAATATGGTGGAACCCAACGAGTACGCATAGCAGTTTTCAAAGCAGCCCAAGTAGTGGAACAGGATATAATCTACAATGTTCGACCACCAAACACATGCAAAGCTAGTGAAAGCACAAACAAGCAGCAGAACACGTCTCTCCTCGGGATATTGTAAACATGTAAATCGTTGTTCAGTTTCTAACTCCCAAGTAAGATATATATCAGAACATATCTACCCTCAAATGGTGGAATATTCAATTTCAGTTTAGGAGATGGTCATGATCTCGTACTGAGGGGAGCCCTAATATTGCCATTATTTGCATGTGGACGACACGGTGGTTGTGGTCTTTGGTGGTTGCACGTAGTTCGATGTTGATCAACCTCATCCTCATAATCGTCCACATACTCATCATCCTCCTCGGTACCACCAGCAGCAGATGAGTAAGAGCCAAAGAAGCACCAACAGCGATGAGCAGCGGCACAGAATTTTGTCTGGCTCAATAGGAACACGCTGAGCTCGTCCATCTTGATTCGGAAGGGGCGTAGTTGTTGTCCTGCAGAGAGTGCGATAGGTGCAGCCGGCGGTGGTTGTGGAAAACGCGAGCAATTCATCAAACTTGCTATCAAGCTTTGTTTCAAACGTCTTCTCAATGCCATCTATCTTCTCCATGGCCTCGTCAAATCTGTTTACCACGTCTTGCACCTGTCCAATCATCATTTGCTGAAACTTATCATGTAGCTGTTTGTTCGTCAGTTCTCCCAATCAGTCTAAATCGGCTTGTGATCCTGCCATGGTTAGCAACAATAGAAACACACAAGAATATGATCCTCACAGACTACTAGGAAGTGGTGGTGGTGGTGTGGTGGGCGGTCACAAATCCGTCAAGCAAATCTCAAATTCTTACCAGTTCTTACCAAAGAAAGCGGTGATCGGCAACCGTTGTAGTCAAAACTCTCAAAGCTTGGCTATAGCGATTACGGGGAGAATCAAGCGCACGACGTAGATGTATGTGGAGCTGGGAAGGCTTATAATATGGTAGCAAAAAGGTCGGCAATAATCAATTCAGAGATGCAAAGTTGAATAAGCGCTCAACGACGGTAGATGTGGTTGGTCCTAGGCTAGACCGTGCTAGAGACGCGAGCCTAGAACACTAACAAAATCACGCGCTGACGTAAACAAGGAGGAGCACACTCTGAATTTTTTTTCGCTTTTTTTTTTTGCTGCTTTTTTTGCTTTTTTTTGCGAAAAATCACTATAATGGCGAGTGTCTCAAAACTCTTCCTGTGTCAAACCGATAGGATGGGCACGAAATTTTTCGACCAATTTTTTTTTCGATTGCTGGACCCAAAAGCTGAAACGGGTCAAAAAAACTTTCTATAACGGCGACTGTCTCAATACGCTTAGACACACCTAAAAATAGGATAGCCAGAAAATTTTTTGTCAAGTGCGTTTTGGAAAATTTTGGGCCTAAACGGAGGGTGGTTTCCGGACTTTTTTTTTGAAACCAACCTCTTCTACGGACGGCAAAAGATTGCTGGAATCCGAAACCTACTCGAGACAAGGAAACACGAATCGAAAATAGATGGATCCCAAAACAAATCTAATTTGCAAGGAACTCGGATTGGTGGTGGATATATGGTGGTGGTATATGGCAGCGGTGGTGGTATATGGCAGCGGTGGTGGTATATGGATACGGATTGAGCGGTGGCGGATAAGCGGTGGTGGTAGATGGCGAGGCGATGATAGCAGTGCGGCGGCGGCGTGACAACTTATTACCGAACTCGAAACTCTAAAAGACTAGACTCTAAGACCAAGAACTAGACACGACGATGCAACCGCAAATTCAACAACGCAAATACGAGAAAAAGATTATGCAAAGGCTCAGATTGGTTCGGATATGATGACCTAACCCTAATTTTTTTGGCTTTTTCGTGGACTGTAGGTATGAAGAACATACTCGATCTAAACTACGAAAAACAGTAAAATCTCACCGAGCAACACGGAAATCTGATACCACTTGATAGAGGCAAAGGTGTCCCGTCTCTTCGATGAGATGGTGGATTTCGCTTTGGTGGAAGTCGACTTTGACGATCCGACTACGGCGCGCGGGCGTCGCGCTTAGCAATCGCTAAACCAACTCCGAGAGGTTATTGACCACGCCGAGCACGATCAACGACCACGAGGGTCTATTTCTGCAAGCAAATGAAGAACAAGCAAGAAACTGAGATTGCAATCTGGATATTGCGAATATAAGATGAAAGCTTTATTGATCAAGGTGGGGTTCTGTGGACGCCTTTGTGCAGTCGTTGAACACAAACGAAACGCGAAGTTGCAGCTATGGCGAACTTTTGATCTAAACAAAACCCAAAGTCTAAACGGTGCCCTAAGGGCTGTATATATGGAGGAAGAGGGGAGATTTTCGTGGCCCTTGGTGGAGGGTCCGAAACTAACCCTATCTCTTGTTTCCCCACACATACGGACTCTAAAAATAGCCTATACTAATGTATTTCGAAATTACATGGGCCTGGCCCAATAATAAGGTGACGCAGCACCTAGAATAGCCTCTGGACGAAATTTATGAAGTAGCATCTTGTATATATCGTCCAAGGCTTCATGCACTCATTATGGTGGCTTCAAAGTCCTAAAATCATCACTTGTAACTCCATTTTTGTCCCCCTTGCGCATGCCATCATCTCCATGCTTGTTCTTGCTCCAATGTTCATCCTTCTCCAAGCTAGGCCCTTCATTTGTAAGCAAAACAAATGTATCCAATTTAGGCAGCATCATATTCTCATGAACATTAGAATCATTACCAAGAAACGAAAGTACCTGGTAATTTAGTTGGCGTGCGCGAGCTCTAGTAATTGGTCCAGTATGTATAGCAGCAAGGGCTGTGGGTGTAACAATGGTATTGATGTCCTCATCACAGATTTGACGAGGCCATGGAGAAGATAGATGGCATTGAGAAGACGTTTGAAACAAAGATTGATAGCAAGTTTAATGAATTGCTCGCGCGTCTTCCACAACCACCGCGGGCTGCACCTATCGCACCTCTGCAACGACAACAACTACGCCCCCTTCGAATCGGTATGGGACGAGCTCAGCGTGTTCCTATTGAGCCAGGACAAAATTCTGGTGCCGCTGCCATCTGCTGTTGGTGCTTCTTTAGCTCCTGCTATCTGCTGCTGCTTTGGTACCGAGGAGGATGATTATGTGGGAGATTGCAAGGATGAGGTTGATCAACATCGAACTACGTGCAACCACCAGCACCACAACCACCCAGGTCGTCCACATGCAAATAATGGCAATGTTAGGGCTCCCCTCAGTGCGAGATCATGACCATCTCCCTAAACTGAAATTGAATATTCCACCATTTGAGGGTAGATATGTTCTGATATATATCTTACTTGGGAGTTAGAAACTGAACAACAATTTACATGTTTACAATATCCCGAGGAGAGACGTGTTCTCTTTCTTTGTTTGTGCTTTCACTAGCTTTGCATGTGTTTGGTGGTCGAACATTGTAGATTATATCCTGTTCTAGCTACTTGGGATGCTTTGAAAACTGCTATGCGTACTCGTTGGGTTCCACCATATTATCAACGTGAATTACTTCAAAAATTGCAGCGCTTAAGACAAGGAAAAATTTCAGAGAAGAATATTCTCGTGAATTACAAAGCGGCTTGATTAGATGTGGTATTGTTGAGGAGAATGGAGCTATGCTTGCACGTTTTACGGGTGGATTAAATAGAGAGATTCAGACCATTCTAGACTATAAGGATTATAATAATATCACTCGTTTATTCCTTCTTGCTTGTAAAGCTGAGCGTGAAGTGCAGGATCGGAGGCATTGGCGGCGCACTAACTTTTCTCGCAGGTCGACCTTCATCATGGACACCACGTGCATCATCTACTTCCACCGCACCATCACCTCCTTGGTGCCACCTCCAACCGTGATACAAGAAAGCAGGCACAACCACCACTATCGCCAAGAGCACACTGCCGGGCCTGCACAGAGCTCTTCTTCTTCCATGGCGTCAACAGGCACACAAGTGATATTATTTGTCGTCGTTGTAAGGGAAGAGGACATTTTTGAGAGAATGCAAATCTCAGCGTGTGATGATTGCTAATGAGGATGGTGGGTATGAGTCCGCTAGTGACTATGATGAGGAGACTTTGGCTCTTATTACACATGAGGAACACGGTGGAGATGATTTCGATCATGAGACACAATACATGGCTCTTGAAGATCTTGTGGTATGAATGTTTAGTTGCTCAACGTGTTTTGAGTGTGCAGGTTACACAAGTGAGCAAAATCAGAGGCATAATTTGTTCCATACAAAGGGAGTTGTGAAGGAACGTTCTATTAGCGTCATCATAGATGGAGGAGCTGCAACAACTTGGCTAGCATGGAGATGGTGGAGAAGCTATCTCTCACTACAAGACCACATCCACATCCTTACTACATCCAATGGTTCAACAACAGCGGCAAGGTTAAGGTAACACGTCTTTGTTCGTGTGCATTTTAGTATCTCTACATATGCTGATTATGTTGATTGTGATGTGGTACTTATGCAAGCATGTTCCTTATTACTTGGTAGACCATGGCAATTTGATAAAAATTCTGACACCATGGTAGAAACAATCAGTACACTCTTGTTCATAGGGATAAAAATATTACTTTGCTTCCTATGACTCCCGATTCCATTTTGAAAGATGATATTAATAGAGCTAATAAAGCAAAACAGGAGAAAAATAAGAGTGACAATCAGATTGTGGCAAAAGAATTTGAGCAACACATGAAGCTTAATAATAAACCATCTCTGTTGCTTCGAAATTAAATTGAAAAGTGCATGTTTACTTGCCACCAAATCTGATATTGATGAGCTAGATTTTAGCAAATCTGTTTGCTATGCTTTTGTGTGCAAAGAGGCATTATTTTCATTCGAGGACGTGCCTTCCTCTTTGCCACCGCTGTCACTAACATTTTGCGGGAGTTCACGACGTCTTTCCACAAGGCGTGCCACCGGGATTACCACCTATTCGAAGGATTGAGCATCAAATTGATTTAATTCCCGGTGCATCATTACCCAACCGTGCACCATACCGTACCAATCCAGAGGAGACGAAGGAGATTATGCGTCAAGTATAGGAGCTGCTCGACAAAGGTTATATACGCGAATCCCTTAGTCCTTGTGCTGTTCCTATTATTCTAGTGCCGAAAAAGGATGGTACATCACGTATGTGTGTTGATTGTAGAGGCATTAATAATATTACTATTCGTTATCGTCACCCTATTCCTAGGCTAGATGATATGCTTGATGAATTGAGTGGCTCTACAATATTCTCCAAAGTTGATTTGCGTAGTGGATACCATCAAATTCGTATGAAATTGGGAGATGAATGGAAAAAACATTTAAAACTAAGTTTGGATTATATGAGTGGTTAGTCATGCCTTTTGGGTTAACTAATGCACCTAGTACTTTCATGAGATTAATGAACGAAGTTTTACGTGCTTTCATTGGACGATTTGTGGTAGTCTATTTTGATGATATACTGATTTATAGCAAATCTTTGGAAGACCTTTTGGAACATTTACGTGCTATTTTTAATGCTCTACGTGATGCACATTTGTTTGGTAACCTTGGGAAGTGCACCTTTTGCACCGACCGAGTATCTTTTCTTGGCTATGTTGTTACTCCACAGGGGAATTGAAGTTGATAAAGCCAAGATTGAAGCTATTGAGAGTTGGTCGCAGCCCAAAACGGTCACACAAGTGAGGAGTTTCCTTGGCCTCGCTGGTTTCTATAGGTGTTTTGTGAGAGATTTCAGCACCATTGCTGCACCTCTCAACGAGCTTACAAAGAAGGATGTGCCTTTTGTTTGGGGTACCGCACAGGAAGAAGCCTTCACGGTATTGAAAGCTAAGTTGACACATGCTCCTTTACTCCAACTTCCGATTTTAATAAGACTTTTGAGCTTGAATGTGATGCTAGTGGAATTGGATTAGGAGGTGTGTTATTACAAGATGGCAAACCTGTTGCATACTTTTCGAAAAATTGAGTGGGCCTAGTTTGAACTATTCTACTTATGATAAAGAATTATATGCTCTTGTTAGGACTTTAGAGACATGGCAACATTATTTATGGCCCAAAGAATTTGTTATACATTCTGATCATGAATCTTTGAAACATATTAAAAGTCAAGCTAAACTGAATCGTAGACATGCTAAATGGGTTGAATTCATTGAGACTTTCCCTTATGTCATTTAACACAAGAAGGGTAAAGAAAATGTTATTGCTGATGCATTGTCTCGTCGTTATACCATGCTTTCACAACTTGACTTTAGAATATTTGGTTTGGAGACCATCAAAGATCAATATGTGCATGATGCTGAATTTAGCGATGTATTGCAGAATTGTAAAGAAGGTAGAACATGGAACAAGTTCGTCATTAATGATGGATTTGTGTTTCCTTCTAACAAGCTATGCATTCCAGCTAGCTCCGTTCGTCTTTTGTTGTTGTAGGAGGCGCATGGAGGAGGACTAATGGGACACTTTGGCGTGAAGAAGACGGAGGACGTACTTGCTACACATTTCTTTTGGCCAAAGATGCGACGGATGTTGAGCGTTTATTGCTCATTGCACTACATGTCAAAATGCTAAGTCACCACTCAATCCTCATGGTTTATATATGCCTTTGCTGTGCCTAGTGTTCCTTGGGAGGATATATCTATGGACTTTGTTTTAGGTTTACCTTGAACAAAGAAGGGAGGATAGCATATTTGTTGTCGTGGATAGATTCTCGAAAATGGCACACTTTATACCATGTCATAAAAGCGATGATCTTTGTTAATGTTGCTGATTTGTTCTTTCGTGAAATTATTCGCTTGCATGGTGTGCCAAATACTATTGTTTCAGACCGTGATACTAAATTTCTTAGCCACTTTTGGAGATGTTTATGGGCTAAGTTGGGGACTAAATTGCTTTTTAGTACTACTTGTCATCCCCAAACTGATGGACAAACTGAAGTAGTCAATAGAACATTATCTACTATGCTTAGGGTTGTTTTGAAGAATAATAAGAAAATGTGGGAAGAATGCTTGCCTCATATTGAATTTGCTTATAATCGTTCATTGCATTCTACTACTAAGATGTGCCCTTTTGAAATTGTGTATGGTTTCCTACCTCGTGCACCTATTGATTTGTTGCCTCTTCCATCTTCGGAGAAGGTTAATTTTGATGCTAAAGAACGTTCGAATTGATTTTAAAATGCATGAGTTAACTAAGGAAAACATTGAGCGTATGAACGCTAAATATAAACTTCTCTGGAGATAAGGGTAGAAAACATGTTGTGTTTGCACATGGAGATCTTGTTTGGTTACATTTGCGTAAAGATAGATTTCTAATTTGCATAAATCAAAGCTAATGCCACGTGCTGATGGTCCTTTTAAGGTGTTAGAGAAAATAAATGATAATGCATATAAACTTGAGCTACCTGCAGATTTTGGGGTTAGTCCCACTTTTAACATTGCAGATTTGAAGCCTTATTTGGGTGAGGAAGATGAGCTTCGTCGAGGGCGACTTCATTTCAAGAAGGGAGGATGATGAGGACATCAATACCATTGTTACACCCACAGCCCCTCTTGTTACATATCTGGGACCAATTACTAGAGCTCACAAGACGCTAATTAAATTACCGTGTACTTTCGTTTCTTGGTAATGATTCTAATGTTCATGAGAATATGATGCTGCCTAAATTGGATACATTTGTTTTGCTTACAAATGAAGGGCCTAGCTTGGAGAAGGATGAACATTGGAGCAAGAACACGCATGGAGTTGATGGCATGCCCAAGGTGATCAAGAACGGAGTTACAAGTGATGATTTCAGGACTTTGAAGCCACCATAAGGAGTGCATGAAGCCTTGGACGAAATATACAAGATAACACTTCATAATATTAGTCCATAGGCTATTCTAGGTCTTCGTCACCTTATTATTGGGCCAGCCCATGTAATTTCGAAATACTTAAGTATAGGCTATTTTTAGAGTCCGTATGTGTGGGGAAACAAGAGTTAGGGTTGGTTTGGACCCCACCCTCAAGGGCCACGAAATTCCTCCTTTTCCCCTTATATACAGCCCTTAGGGCGTCGTTTAGACTTTGGGTTTTGTTTAGATTAAAAGTTCGCCATAGCTGCAACTTCGCAGATTTCGTTTGTGTTCAACGACTGGACAAAGCGTCACAGTAACCCCACCTTGATCAATAAAGCTTTCATCTTATATTCGCAATATCTAGATTGCAATCTCAGTTTCTTGCTTGTTCTTCGTTTGCTCGCAGGAAATAGACCCTCGTGGTCAGGTTGATCGTGCTCCGGCGTGGTCAATAACCTCTCGGAGTTGGTTTAGCGATTGCTAAGGCGCGACGTCCTCGCACATTCGTAGTCGGATCATCAAAGTCGACTTCCACCAAAGCGAAAACCACCATCTCATCAAAAGACGGGACACCTTTGCCTCTATCATCATGTATGGGGCTAGTGGTGAAGTCACTCTCACTCTCAATATGGTGGCAAAAGTCACTCAAGTCATCATACGTCGCCGTGGTCGAAGGGAAAGTCCCATGCTCAACCATCTCGTCGTGGTCGCCGTGGATGAAGGCCGAAGATGGCACATCATCACTCTCGCCTCCTAAGATGGAAGCATCATCCTTGCTCGCCACTTTGTCGCTCGCCTCCAAAGCTTGGTCCTCGGTGGTACTAGCCTCATGCTTGTCGTAGAGCTTGGTTGCCGCGAAGTTTGCTTGGGGTGGAGAAGCCTTGGCCTTCACGAGTTCTTGTTCCGCCTTGAGAGCACCAATGTAGTAGTCGTCGATGGACTTGTAGTTCTCGAGGAAGATGGTCTTGGATATGTCGTTGTGCAATCCCATCATGAAGTGGAACTTCATTGACATGGGGTCGTCCACGCCGGCTCGTCGCAAGGCAATCATGATCTCCTTGAAGTACTTGTCGATGGACTTGGATCCTTGGGTGGTGTTCTCCAATTGGCGTCGAAGTTGTTCCGTGTAGGTTGGAGGCACAAACTCTCGCCGTAAAGCTCTCTTCGTCTTGGGCCAACTCATGTCGTAGTACTCCGAAGGTGTGTGAAGCCACCATGTCGAGGCGTAGTCGTGGAAGTTTCTTGTGGCGCACTTCACTTGATCTTCGGGACGAACTTGATGTAGCTTGAGGTAGTCGTCCATCAAACGCTCCCACTCGAGGTACTCCTCGGGTTCTTGAGTCCCATAGAAAGGAATTGCATGGTCGATGTCGAGGTCGTAGTAGCTCGTGGAAGTCGCGGACTTGAGCTTGGGGTGCTTCTCTTGAGCGTAGTCTTGGGGTTCTTGTTGGCGAAGATGCCGTATGTCCGTAGGCGAAGATGCCTTGAAGTCGCTTGGCGAAGATGCCAAGGGAGATGGTGAAGTCATTGAGCAGTTGTTGATGTAGAGCTCTTGACCTTCACGTTCTTGTTGGTGATGGTGTCGATGCCGATGTGATCTTGCCGGAGATGGTAGCTCGGAAGCATGTGCTCTTGAGCGTCTTCTCGAAGATGAGGAAGATTGCTTGTAGGACTTGATGAGGGCTTTGATCTCCTCCATTTTAGCTTGCATCTTGGTGTCGGAGTTGTTGTTCATGGCATCGAACTAAATGCGTTGTTGGTGTAGACCGAAGATGAAATGCCTTGCCAATCCATCACAAGACTCGAGTAGAGGTGAGTAGGAAATGAGATAAACAATACCAAGTTACCTTTTCCCAAAGTTGAGGATGTATCCGTTTCACTCAATGTGAGATGAAAGAATAGTGGAATTGGTACGGACTTGTTCACTCACACCTATCAAGTAAAGCTTATGGTAGAGCTCGGTGAGGATAGTGGCACAAAAATTTGATGCAAAATGTTAGCAAGAGTCAATAATGTTGAAAGAGATTCACAAATTCGCAAGTGAAACAAATGGACCAATAGCAAATAATGGCACACGGAAACACACACACGGATAGATAAATGGGGTCGTGTAACCAAGGAATGAGCACAAAATGTGGAATCCACGGAAAACGCTCGTGTTGCACAACTCAAGAGAGACGCTAGCACGATTGCTCAATAGGCGGATACGACACTTGTGCACAACCTATAGATGCAAGATGGGCAAACTTTCTATCCCAAGTATGCTATGTATGTATGGTTCTCGGTGTTTATCTCAAGCATGATATCATATGATGTAGATTTGACAATCTTATGTGCAATGGGGTATGATGCTATGGCACTTGCTCATGAGCTCTTTGCTCTCTTTTTGCTTAAAAGCTTTTTCTCTTTTTTTTTCTATGGCCACTTTTGCACAATGCACAAACCAAGATAGAAATTGTGTATATGCGGGAACAAACTTGAGGCACAATGGATGATATGATACCAAGATGATATGGTATGTATGCAATGGATGGTGTAGATCACTAATGTGCACAAGTAACTTTGCCGGCAATACTCAAATGGCTAGTCTCGATAGGCAAGTAACGCAAAATGGGCTAGGGGTTAACAATGCAATTGCAAGGGAATATACAAAGGTGTCGTCGAGGTTATCGTCCTTTGCGATGATGAGTGGCGGTGTTCTTGGTGTAGATACCAAGATGATGGAGACTCGTCCCTAAGTAGCCGAAACACCTTAGGAAACGGAAAAACCGCAAACTCAAAATCTCAAATGACAAATGTCAAATGGTGGTAGCGGAAAGCGGTGGTGGTTTGCACTTGGCAATGCGGAAGTGGAATGATGGGCTATACATGAGTCGAAGTTGAAGTTGCCGTCCCTAAGTAGCCGAAACACCTTAGGAGACACAAGCCACAACTCAAACAAAATTGGGTTAAGTTGGGGGTGGAAATGTATGGTGGGCACGTCTATGCGGAAGTGGTGGTGGTGGTTGATGAAGAAGCAATTGTCCCTAAGTAGCCGAAACACCTTAGGAGACTGTAGTCACAACTCAAACAACCACATATGCAATGGGGAACAAAATGTGTTAGGTTGCGGAAGTCGGTGGTGGCTATGCGGATGATATGGTGGAGGGCCTAGGCAAACTTGCCAAATTTCAGAAATTATGATGGAGTCAAATGATGTTGGTGGTATTTTTGTGGGATGGGGGATGTCAAGAGCTTCAAAACGAGCTAAAGAATGTCAAAAACGGACTCCGGATGAATTAGTTATGGCCGAAACAAGAATTCGGCCGAGTCGTCAATCAGGTTACCGGACATCCGGGAGTAGGTCCGGATGATCCGGGTTAAATCAACCGGATTTCTGTCGTGCGGGTCGTCCGGACATCCGGAGATGGTCCAACTGATCGGGTGGATCCGGATGATCCGGAGCACTTCCGGATGATCAAGGCAGGTCAAACCGCGGGATTTCCTCTCGGGGACGAATTTTTGGCGGAATTTGGGGATTTGGGCGAGATTTCGTGGATGGAAGGTGAGGAAACTCGGGGAAATGCTAGATCCACTTGAAACCAAGCAAATCCATGGATCAAAATCAACAAAACATCATCAAAACCAACAAATCACAAAAAAATTTGGGGGCTATTTTTGGTGGGGATTTTCGGATTTAGGACGAAAACAACAAAATTAAGCTAGAAAACACGGGGTAGGGGCTCCAAAATCGTGATCAACGTGGCTCATGATACCATATGATGTAGGGTGGAACCCTATAGCGACGATCTTTCACGTTTGGAGTGGGATCCATCGAAGAACACGATGAACACGGGGAAGAACGGGGAGAAATCACAAGGAGAAACACTAAGAACAAGTCCAAATCACACATCCACTAGACAATCAAACACACAAGATCCACAAGGTACGTGAACAACAAAGGGAAAGATACAAGGTAAGGTTCATCTCCAAGAGGAGGTCTTGATGATATCCTAGATGGATCTTCCCACAAGGGGGTCTTGATGATATCCATGGGATCTTCTCCTAGATGGAGGTGCGGGCCTCCAATGGAGTAGTGGTCTCTCTCTCTCAAGAGTAGAGATAGGTAGGAGCAAAGCTCACCTAAGAATGAGATATCACTTTGCTAACCTAAAATGGGGAGGAGGAGGTCTATTTATAGTCTTGTGGGCGAAGGGGTAAGTGAGGCGAATGGGTACATGGGCCTCGGCCAAACGTTACTGCGTAGGGCAAAGCCGGATGATCCGGATGGGGGTCCGGATGATCCGGCCATTGTCCGGATAATCCGGGAGGAGGCCCGGATGATCCGGCTTCACAGGAGGCCTTCGGGTGTCTTCGGACGAATTATTCGGATGATCCGGAGGGGGACCCGGATGATCCGAACGGCGGTCCGGATGTCCGGCCTGGCTCCTGCAGCCGCTCCGTCTTCTTCTCCTTTCTTCCGTCTTCTCTTCCACGCTTCCCTCGCGGATGGTGTAGTCGTTCCTTGGCGCTTGCACTCCTCCTCGTCGTCCGTGAAGTTCCGACAATACCTATGCATGCACACGGGAGAAGTGTCAAGTAGTATGCCATCCTCGAAGGGGTCAAGTGAGCACGTGTAAAGGAGATGATTCACCTTAGTGTGTGTGAAGTAGATGTCGCACGTGTCACTTGCCAAATGGGCTCTTGACATGGTGATGTCCGTAGGATGCTCCGCATCAATTAGCCCCCTTGGTAGGGACAAACGTACCTTCTGCAGATGCTCTATGATCCAAGGCGATCTCATTTGGCCGTAAATTGAAGAAAATCCAGCGGCTATATGCCTTATTCTCCTTGTTTTCGCCGGATGGCATGCTGTAACTCATGCACGTGAACGCCAAGAACAAAAGGGCATTCCTGGCATCAGTCAATATATATGTGGAAACGATATCTCGTCTATAGAGGACAAGAAATTTTGGGGCAATATGGCAAAAGGCGCACGAGAAAATGAAGTACTTTCAAGGACTGCGATAGAATGGACAGATGTTCACTAAAACAGTCATAATTTTGTCATTCGGAGTCCGTGTCGGACCCATAGCTACTCAAACTACTCGTGGCGGGCGCGCGAATCCAAAATATACTCCCCGCTTGCGCCAGGAGGCACGGAGTACCCTTAAATTCAGCCTTAAGCAGGACTTTTTGGCCCTGAAAGTCAAAGAACATCATTAAATCATTTTTTTAGACAAGTTTAGAATGCATTGGCACTTCCTTTTGAAGGAAATTCGAGAGATTGTGTTGCTTATAGACATTAGTCCCCCTGGTAGGGACAAACATACCTTTCTACAGATGCTCTATTATCTGGGCAATCTCATTTGGCCGTAAATTGAAGAAAATCCAGCGGCTATATGCCTTATTCTCCTTGTTTTCGTCGGTGGCATGTTGTAACTCATGCGCGTGAAAGCCAAGAACAAAAGGGCATTCCTGGCATCGGTCAATATATATGTGGAAACGATATCTCCTCTATAGAGGACAAGAAATTTTGGGGCAATCAAGCAAAAAGCGCACGAGAAAATGAAGTTCTTTCAAGGACTGCCATAAAAAGGACAGATGTTCACTAAAACGGTCATAATTTTTCATTCGGAGTCCGTGTCAGACCCATAAGTACTCAAACTGCTCACGGCGAGCGCGCGAATACAAAAAATACTCCTAGCTTGCACCAGGAGGCCTGGAGTGCCCTCAAATTCAGCCTTAAGCAGGAGTTTTTGGCCCTGAAAGTCAAAGAACATCATTCGTTGCTATTTTTCAGACAAGTTTCTGAACCCATTGGCACTTCCTTTTGAAGGAAATTTGAGAGATGATGTTGCTTATAGACATTAGCCCCCCTAGTAGGGACAAACGTACCCTTCTACAGATGCTCTATGATCCGGGCAATCTTATTTGGCCGTAAATTGAAGAAAATCAAGCGGCTATATGCCTTATTCTCCTTGTTTTCGCCGGATGGCATGCTGTAACTCATGTGCGTGAAAGCTAAGAAGAAAAGGGCATTCCTGGCATCAGTCAATATATATGTGGAAACGATATCTCCTCTATAGAGGACGAGTGATAGAGGCGGGGGTGTCCCGATCTTTCGATGAGATGATAACTATCGATTTGGTGGAGACGACTTTGACGATCCGACTACAAACGTGCACGACGTTGTGCCTTAGCAATCGCTAAACCAACTCCGAGAGGTTATTGACCACGCCGGAGCACAATCAACCTGACCACGAAGGTCTATTCCTGCAAGCAATCGAAGAACAAGTAAGAATATGATAAAAGCAATCTGAATATTGCGAGTATGTATGAAGTATTGATAAAGGTGGGGATCCGTAAGCGGTCTTGGTGCAGTCGTTGGACACAAGCGAAGTACGAAGTTGCAATGGCTAACTTTTAACTAAACAAATCCCAAGGAAAAAGCTACTAGATGGATCTACTTATATAGGAGCAAGGGGTGGCGGCCAAGGAGGTGGGAGAACGTCCCAAGGCAGCCTAAAACTAACCCTAGGTCGTACAAGGCCAATGGGCCCAAGTGGAGGTGACGTAACACCTTTGGACTTGTAGTTTGACTCGGATTCTGGTGCAGCGTCAGATTGTTTTGTCCATAACTCAACGCTCCGGACGGATTTTAAGGTGATTCCAACTGTGCTGGAAAGAGCATGAAATCTACTTTCCAACAAAAAAAGAATCACCCAATTCGGAGTCCGTATGAAAAAGTTGTTGACGTTTTGAGTCAGGTATGTCTGTGCAGTCCGAATCTGAATTCAGAACGTGAGAGACTTGGACTTTATCTTCTCTTGGCCCAAAAGTGACGTGAGAAGACTTTTTGAACAACATCTAAACTTCTCCTTTTCCCTTATCTTCATATGTGGATTGTACAAATGTCTCATACACCTGCAATTAGACAAAACACAAAAGTATGTGAAGTATTTTTATTCTGGATAACATAAATATATTATTGAATAGTTTGCACTAGAAATCACCTGACAAATATGCATGTATGCAATATTTTTGGTCTTATCCAAGGTAGTCATGTCCTCATCATCCTCCCCTTCTTGAAAACAAAGCCGTCCTCGGCGTTGCTTAATCTGAAATGTGGCTAACAAAAGAGACAAGGTGTACATGTTGTATATGTATCGTCATCCATTTTACTTCCCTTGATTTTTGCATATATGACACATGAATAGATGAGTAACTTGCATAGTTCATAAAATCTAAAGCCAACAAATTAGCACAAGAACTAGAAGGCATGAAAATATTGCAACTCAGTTTGCACATATAAGTGAAGCTCTTATTTATTTCAAAAGGTTGACAATGTTCATCATTAAACCATCCCAACATTGGTGAATAAACCTTATTTGAATCAAATTTACATGGTACAACATGCTTAGATAAGCAAACATGCAATGAGTCATTCGACACAGAATCATCACCAAGATTAGAGGTCATATCAAAATGATTAAACATTGATTCTTTTGCATCAACAGTTAATTCAATGGGTGCACTCAAAATTGTTGGTGTTTCAGTTGTTTGATCACATGACGCATTCATGACAGTTTCAAGATTCTCTAAAATAGGTGATGTGCTCAAATCACCAGGTAACTCAACACATGATGCATTCAAGTTAACTACGAATGCATCATTCTCATGTAAAGTTATATCATCAATACCTTTTTGTTACCTTGTCGCAAAGACGAGCTGATGTAGGTACAGACGTAGACAATGCACCATGCTCTTGAGATGATGCTGCGCTCACAATCCGAGGTGGGGTTGCTCTAGTAGGTGCAACGGTGGAGGAACCAATCGGCGGTGGTGAGCATGAACTGGAATTGTAGTTGTTGTAGTCACCCAATGCATCCTCCACAGAATTGTCTCTCAAAGGTACAAGCACGAACATACATACCCGTAATGCAACGAGGAATATCTGAAATCTTTCCTGAATATCATGGTTCAAACCACCAAAAATCTATTCATTGTATCATCCTTAGATTCTTCTATGTCACAATGATGCATATAAGATTTGAACTCTTTGTAGTAAGCATGAACAGTGTTGTTGCCTTGTTTAAATTGTTCAAATTTGCGAAGCAATTCACGACGATAGTAAGGAGGGAAAAATGTTGTCTCATTACATCTTTCAAATCTTTCCAAGTTGTGGGTTGGTTATCAATATTTTTCTTACAATGCACACTCCACCAAACTGAAGCAAAACCAATTAAATGCTCTAGTGGTAGCTCGTACTCGCTCAAGTTCGGAAAAGTCATGGTTACTAAAAACTTGTTCTACTTCAAACTCCCAAGCAAGATAAATAGCAGGATTAAATCTACCCTCAAATGGCGGTAAAAGATAACACGACCATGTGGTTGTGTGTGCTGTCCCAACTCTCGTGATGGTGAAGATGTGTCCATCGTGCAAGAACTTCTATCTCGGAACTGTCATGATTAGTAGAAACAAGAAACAAAATTCGAATAATGTTCCTATGAACTACTAGGATGTGATTGTAATGTGCTCACGATAAAGCAAATATCAATATCTTACAAGTTCTTACCATGCGGCGGTGGTGACAGCAACCAGCGATGTCAAATAACTCGAAGATTGTGTAAAGGCGATTGCCGGTGAACATACGTATACGGTGTAGAAATATGTGGAGCTGGGTTGGCTATATATGGTAGCAAAAGATTAGCAATAATCAATTCGGAGATGCAATGTTGAATAGGCGCTCATCGACAGTCTTGTCTTTGGTCCTAGGCTAGACCGGACTAGAGACGCGAGCCTAGAACACTAATGAGGTCACGACGTAGCACAACTAGCATCAATCAAGGATACTAAGTAGCTCTGGACAGCAAGATATAAGTGAAGATCACTGGCAAGTAAAGATAATGATGAAAAACAATTGCCA